>JAIRCJ010000492.1:0-51638 GCA_020883675.1 Bruguiera gymnorhiza | reverse complement strand
ATTGAAGTTGTTCACTTACCTACGAATTGCAATTGTCTGGTGATACTGATTCACCCCCTTCTCAGTATCACAACTAGTAGACTTAGGGTGAAGTTGGGAACTTCAATTGGTATCAGAGCACAGGTTCTCCAGGATAAAGCTTAACAGCTTGGTGTACTAGTTTGAAGAGCTCTAGAAGTTTTAACTTGTTCAGCATACTGAGAAATGGACGCCGATACCAGCACTAGCACTACTTACAGCAAGAAGGTTCAATCTTCAATGGAACCAACTACCATATGTGGAGAGTGAGAATGCAGGTGGTATTTGCAACATGAGCTTAAACATGGTGAAATCTGTACATGAGCGTTTTGAGCCTCCAAAAGAAGGTAAGATCCAACCCCAGAGGAATTAAGACAGTTTGAGATAAATGGGAAGGCCTCAAACGTCATCATTTCAGCATTGACAGATGTTGAATATGCTAAAGTTATGGACTGCAAATCTGCCAAGGAGATATGAGACAGATTGCAAAAGTCTATGAAGGTGATGGCAGAATGAAGGAGGCCAAGCTTCAAGTTTTCAAGGGAGATATGAATCTCTCAGAATGCAGAAAAATGAGACAGTCCAGAGTTCTTCACCAAGGTTATTGATGTTGTAAACAATCTTAGAAGTATTGGGAAGAACAAGAAGGAATCATCTATTGTGAAGAAAATTCTGAGATTCTGCTTGAGAGGTTTACCTTAAAGGTGGCAGCCATAGAGGAGAGTAGAGATCTCAATTCTATATCTCTGCATGATCTCCAGTGCAATCTCATTGCATATGAGATGAGAATAAAGTCAATGAGAGCTTCTCAACGTCAAAAGTATCAAAGGAGGCAGCTTTCAAAGCTATGAAACCTTGAAGATAAAGAAGAGGAAGAATCATCCAGTGAGGATGAAAGAGGAAGAAAGTGAAGTTGAAGTGTTGGCATACTTCACAAGGAAGTTCAAAAGGGGTCTAAGAAAGGAAAAGGATAGTTGTCCTTGAGATGTTATTTATGGACAAACTGGACACTTTGCTTCTCAGTGCAAAGTGAAACTTGATGATGAAGATGAGGATGGTGATGATGAGCAGAATTCAAAATGGAGAAGACCATCATTCAAGTCAAGGAAGTCCAGCAAGAAGACTGCTAACCACAGAAGAAGAAGAGAGGCTCATTCAAGAGTTATGTGAGCCAAACAAAAGAAGCCGATGAGGAGGAAGATGTAGACTCATCAGATGAGCATGCCTTATGGCATTAGCTCGATGTGGTAGTTCAACCTCTGAAGAGGAAGAGGAGATTGATGAAGAAGAACCAGATCTTGAAGCTGAGTTAAAAGCAGCTTCAAAGGAGATAAATTAGAAGGGTAGAACCATAAGAAGGTTGGAGGCCCATATAAACAAGTTGAAGCAAAGATTGAGGAAGCAGAAGTCAAAAGGATGAAATAAGGGCTGAACATATTGACTTGAAGAGAAGATTTGAAGAACAGATCAAAATATGTGAAGACCTTACTATGGAGCTTGGCTCAAGGACTTCAACAATTGAAGAAATGGAGATAAAGTTGCTGAGACTTTAGCAACAACTCAAAAAGAGTGAAGAAAACTTGCAGAAGTTTGATATAGGAGAAACAAGCTCTGCAAGAGAAAAGAAGAATGAAGAGAAAGTGCAGCAATCTGATGCTGCACTGCCTAAAGATAACGAGACTTTGCCACAGAAGTTGAAAGAGAAGGTTAAGTTGCAGAAAGAAAGACTGATCAGCCAGGAATAGTGAAGGCTGAAAATAAAGAAGATTTGAAGAAGCAACCTAGGGTTGCAAACAAAATGAAGAAAAGAAAGTCAGCCAGCAAGGGGCTACGGCTGAACAGAAGAAGTAGAATAAGGTGACTGAAATGAAAGTCACACAAGCAAAGAACCAGCAACCTTGTCTACACAGCAAGTAATGAACAAAAGAAAACAAGCTATGATTAGACCCAAGAAGAGACAGTTTCAAGGTTACTGTCTTTATTGTGAAGTTTAGGGTCATAAGGCAAGTAAATGCTGGTGGAGAAGGCCAGTATATGTCTCCAACTTGAGAAGATACGATGCTGCATACAGAGGGAGACAATACAAAATTCAGAGGAGAACACCTGTTGTGAGTTCTTGCACAAACTGTAAAAGGCAAGGACACACTGACAAGAATTGTTGGTGGAAGTGCAACTGGGAAAAGTGGTCACTTCCAGTAATGTGAGAATAGATGAAAACTGGAAAACAATGCATAATGGAGAAGCTGAGGACAGTGAAGAAGATGACTTCAAGATAGATGAAGAATCTGACCAACATGAAGAAGAGGGAAGAAGTAAGTTCAGACTAAGAGAAGAGTGAGTTTGAAGATGAAGAAGGAGATCTCTTGCAACTAAGATTGTGCAAGAGAAAAGACAAAGAAGACATGGACCAATGCTTATCAAGGAAATTAGATAATAGGTGACCCATCAGTAGGAGTTACAACAAGAAGAAGGAGCTACTGCTTTACTCTCACAAGTTGAACCTAATTATATTGAAGAGGCTGCACAAGACAAAGCCTGGGTCAAGCTATCAATGAGGAGCTAGATCAAATCAAGAAGAATGAAACATGGAGCTGGTCCCAAGACCCACTAATAAGAATGTCATAAACAAAATGGGTGTCTAAAATAAACATAATGAAGATGGCAAGGTGTTGAGGAACAAGGCTAGGCTGGTTTGCAAAGGCTACACTCAGATAGAAGGAGTAGATGTTGATGAAATTTGCACCAGTAGCAAGGTTGGAAACTATCAAAATGTTCTTAGTTAGTAGCACATAAGAGGTATAAAGTTTACCAGATGGATGTGAAATCAGCCTTTCTGAATGGGCTCCTGAAAGAAGAAGTGTATATTGAACAACCCGATGGAGTACAAATCAGTGAGGATGAGACACACGTGTGCAAGCTGAAGAAAGCCTTGTATGGCCTTAACAAGCCCCAAGAGCATGGTACAGCAGGCTGGACGCGTATTTGAGAAGGTTGAACTTTAGAAGAGGAACAGTTGATAATACCTATAAGTGTTCAACTCAGAGAAAGGCCAACTGATAGCCATAGTATATGTAGATGGCATCATCTTTGGAGGGGATCACTCTGAGCTATGCTAAGAATTTGCACAGAAGATGAGTGAGGAATTGAGATGTCATTGATTGGAGAAATGACTTACTTTCTTGGATTATAGATAAAACAGTGTGAAGAAGGTATTTTTATTTCTCAGAAATATGCCAAAGAGATGCTGAAAAATTGGCACGAGGATAGCAGACTTGTCAGTACCCTTATGCCAGTAGGTTACAAGTTAACAAAAGATCAGGAAGGAAGCAATACAAGCCCTACAGAATACAGGAAGATGATAGAGAGCCTTTTGTATACAGCATCAAGGCCTGATCTCATGCAAGTTGTGTGTATCGCCAGTAGATTCTAAGCTAATCCTAAGGAATCTTATGTGTTGGCAGTGAAAAGAATCCTAAGATACCTGAAGGGGACACTGGAAATGGGCTTGTGGTATCCTGCCATGGATTCTGTAAAACTACGAGTATACACTGATGCAGACTGGGCAGGAAGTACAGATGACAGAAAATCAACCAGTGGCTGTAGTTTCTACTGGGTTCAAAGTGTGTTGCATGGCTCAGTAGAAAGCAAACAATGTTACTTTGAGCATAGTGGAGGCTGAGTATATGGCTGCTTGTGCAGCATGTACTCAGGTGATATGGATGCAAAGACAATTGGCCGATTTGAGTGTTGAAGTGAAGTTACCAGTGAGTGTACTTTTGTGATAATCAAAGTGCAATTGATCTTAGCAAGAATCCAGTTCAACATTCAAGGAGCAAGTATATTGACATCCAGTATCACTTTATCAAGGATCAAATGGAAGAGGGCACAATTCAGTTGGAGTATGTCAGCACTAAAGATCAAATCTCAAATATTCTAACTAAACCTCTGTCCACAGAGTTGTTTGAAAAGCACAGAATGAGTCTGTTTGTGCAAATGCCTCCTCAAGCTTGAAGTTCAATGAATCCTCCATCTCTACTTTGCAGGTTTTCAAATTTGTAATTGGTTGGCAAAGAGGGAGAGAAGCAACAGTGCAGGGGGAGTTGTTAAGGAAGGGGGAGTGCATATTTAGGTAGAGTTGTAATCCATCTACTTTTGGATTATTACTCTAGAAGATTATGAAGGACTGCTGCATAATGGTTTTGTTGTGAGTGTTGCCAACAATTATAAAGGGGAGATTGTTGTTCCCACAACCTTGTATGGGATGTAATTGTTGTCAACTAGGGTTAAGTGTGTAAGAAAGTAAAGCCACATGGAAGGGCAAGAAAGTAAATCCGCTGTGTAAGGGCAAGACATAAATCTGCCACCTAAGCCTTATTAGGGTTTCATGGAAGAGAGTATATAAAGACCTTGGAAGACAAAAAAAAAAGGGGCCAACAAAATTGAATAACAGCACACCCTACAACAACCGGCCAAAAAGAGAGAAAATAATATACCGAAAGGGAACCCACTGTCGGTAAAAAAGAAAAAAAGGAGAAAAGAGGAGACGGAGAAGGGGCGGGGGGGCTGAACAAAGAATAGAGGTCAAGAGGAGATGGCCGGAAAGAGAGCGAAACGGCAAGAGACCAGAAACGACACCACTAGGAGAGCAACCAGAAATGTCACCACCAGGAGAGCAAACCAGAACGTGCGACCTCCTGCAAGGAACCAGAAACACGTCCTGCAAGCAAACCAGAAATACACAACCAGCAAGAGGAGAAATAAGAAACAAACCTCTCGGAAGAGAAGACAGCAGATCTGGTATCTGTGAGGCAGGCCAAAAGACATGAACCAGAAAAACTAGTAGTGTGAGGCAGCCAAGAGACGTGAAACAACAGACCAGAAGCATGTGTACATCAGGAGACGGCGTGAGACCAGAACATGCAACGGCGTGACAGACCAGAAGCATGAGAACAGGCCGTGAAACAGTAAGACCGTGAAATAGGAGACGGGTGAGACCGTGAGATGGTGAAAGTAGGAGCTGTGTGTGACAACCTAGAGAAGGAATTTGGCGAAGCATCGAAAAGAACTCAACGTATTTCAAATTTCTTCAAGAGAGTTAGAGAGTGTTGCGGTGAACTTCTAAGCGGCAGTGGAGCAGCCTTTCAATTCAACAGAGGCAAGACAAGCAAGAAGAAGGGTAGACACAGTAAGTGACATTCTTTGTATTGTACTTGCTTAGTAATTGCAATAGTGAAAGGAGAAGAAGATTAAGACATCCATTGTAACTAAAATTCTCAAGTATAGTGGATAGTCTCGGTAAAGAAGAGTCCCTACCACCATGGATGTACGTCTCGTTGAGGAACCACGTAAAATCTCGTGCGCCCTTAATTGCTTTACGTTCTATGTTTTGAATTGAGTTGTGAACGCAGCTAAAGTATCAACCAACCCATAACCTAACGAAGACCTAAACAAGAACATCTGAATTGTCTATTAGGCAAGGTGTTTGAAAGGTGACTTTGGGACTAATGTGATTAGTAGGTAGCAATAGATCTACTTAGTTGAATATGAGAAAGAGTTCGCTTTTAAGAGAGATTGAAGTTATTCACTTACCTGCGAATTGCGAATTGTGGTGATACTGATTCACCCCCCCTCTCAGTATCACAAACTAGTAGATCCTAGGTGAAAGTTAGGAACTTCAACTCTAATAAGGTGGTTCCCACTCCTATCTAAGGATATATGCTTCACACAACCTTGAAACTTGAGATTGTTATTTATAATATTCATCAACTAAAGTGTCTTTTATTCAATAAAGTCCATTACTTGTATTTTTGTTCAATTAACATATTCAAATATTAGATTTTTCACATTTATATTTTTCACACCAATTAAATCAAACGACATTAACAATAAATTTAAATGAAATATTTTCACTTTTGCAATTTTAGAATTTTAAATCTATTAGGGATAAATGAATTGTCAATACTCTATTGAATTTAAATTTTGCAATTTTCTAAATTGTCTCCTTTGCCTCCACGTAATTTAAAATAATTTATATCATCTTCAGGCAAATTACTTAAGAAAAAACAAGAGCAATAGACTATAATAAGAAGGTTCTACACTCCCATCTAGGATATATGCTTAACATAACATTACTTGAGATTGTTGTTTATATATTCATCCACTAAAGTGTATTTTATACAATTGAATCCATTACTTGAAATTTTGTTCAATTAAGATATTCAAATATTGTATTTTTCTCACCAATCAAATCAAATGACATTAACAACAAATTTAAAATCAAAATATTTCATTTTTGCAATTTTTAAAATTTTAAAATATGCTAGGGATAAGTGAATTGTCAATACTCTGCTCAATTTAAATTTTGCAATTTCTAAATTGCCTCCTTTGCCTCAACGCAATTTGAAATGATTTATATAATCTTCAGACAAATTACTTAAGAAAAAGCAAAAGCAATAAACTGTAATAAGAAGATTTTGCACTCCCGTCTAGAGATATATGCTTAACACAACATTGAAACTTGAGTTTGCTATTTATAATATTCATCCACTAAATTGTATTTTATGCAATTGAGTCCATTACTTGTATTTCTATTCAATTAACATATTCATATTATTATTTTTCACATATTATATTTCTCTCAATTAAATTAAACGACATTAACAATAAATTTAAAAATCAAAATATTTCAATTTTGCAATTTTTCGAATTTGAAAATCTGCTAGGAATAAATGAATTGTCAATACTCTATTGAATTTAAATTCTGCAATTTTCTTAATTGTCTCCTTTGCCTCAAAGTAATTTGAATTATTTATATAATCTTCAGGCAATTATTTAAGAAAAAGCAAAAGCAATGGATTGTAATAAGAAGGTTCTGTAAACCCATCTAGGTTATATCCTTAACACAACATTTAAACTTGGGATTGTTATTTATAATATTCATCCACTAAAGTGTATTTTATGCAATTGAGTCCATTACTTGTATTTTTGTTCGATTAAGATATTCAAATATTATATTTTTTCTCACCAATCAAATCAAACGACATTAGCATAAATTTCAAAATCAAAATATTGCATTTTGGCAATTTCTAGAATTTTAAAATCTGCTAGGGATAAATGAATTGTCAATTCTCTATTGAATTTAAATTTTGCTATTGTTTGAATTGTCTCCTTTGTCTCAACGCAATTAGAAATGATATATATAATCACCAGGAAAATTACTTATGAAAAAGCAAAGCAATCAACTGTAATAACAAAGTTCTGCACTCTCATCTAGGAATATATGCTTAACACAACATTGAAACTTGGGACTGCTATTTATGATATTCATCCACTAAAATGTATTTTATGCAAATTAAGTCCATTACTTTTTATTTTTGTCCAATTAAGATATTCAATATTGTATTTTCTCACCAATCAAATCAAATGACATTAACAATAAATTTAAAAATCAAAATATTGCATTTTTGCAATTTTTAGCATATTAAAATCTACTAGGGATAAATGAATTGTCAATACTCTGTTGAATTTAAATTTGCAATTTTCTTAATTGTCTCCTTTGCCTCAATGCAATTTGAAATGATTTATAGATTTCTGTCTTTAGACAAATTACTTAAAAAAAAGGAAAGCAATGAACTCTAATAAGGTGGTTCCCCCACTCCTATCTAGGGATATATGCTTAGACAACCTTAAAACTTGAAATTGCTATTTATAATATTCATCGACTAAGTGTCTTTTATGCAATTGAGTCCATTACTTATATATTTATTCAATTAAACATATTCAAATATTATATTTTTCACATATTATNCATTTTTGCAATTTCTAGAAGTTCAAAATCTACTAGGGATAAATGAATTGCAATTCTCTATTGAATTTAAATTATGCTATTTTCTGAATTGACTCCTTTGCCTTAAACGCAATTGAAATGATTTATATAATCATCAGGCAAATTACTTATTAAAAAGCAAAAGCATCGATTATAATAAGAAGGTTCTACACTCCAATCTAAGGATATATGCTTAACACAACATTGAAACTTGGGACTGCTATTTATGATATTCATCCACTAAAGTGTATTTGATGCGATTAAGTCCATACTTTGTATTTTGTTCAATTAAGATATTCAAATATTTTATTTTCTCACCAATCAAATCAAACGACATTAACAATAAATTTAAAAATCAAAATATTGCATTTTTGCAATTTCTAGAATTTTAAAATCTGCTAAGCATAAATGAATTGTCAATTTTCTGTTGATTTAAAATTTGCTATTTTTTAAATTGCCTCCTTTGCCTCAACGCAATTTGAATAATTTATATAATTTTCAAGCAAATTACTTAAGAAAAAGCAAAAACAATGGACTGTAATAAAAAGGTTCTACACTCCCATTAAGGATATATGCTTAAGACAACATTGAAACTTGGAACTGTTATTTATATATTCATCCACTAAAGTGTATTTAATACAATTGAGTCCATTACTTTTGTTTTGTTCAATCAACTTATTCAAATATTGTATTTTTCACACCAATCAATCGAACAACATCAACAATAAATTTAAAAATCAAATTATTTTATTTTTGCTATTTTTAGAATTTTAAAATCTGCTAGGGATAAATAAATTGTCAATAATCTATTGAATTTAAATTTTGCAATTTTCTTAATTGTTTCCTTTGCCTCAATTTCAATTTGAAATGATTTATAGATCTTGTCTTCAGAGAATTACTTAAGAAAAAGGAAAGTAATGGACTCTAATAATGGTTCCCCACTCCCATTTAAGGATATATGCTTCACACAACCTTGAAACTAAAGATTGCTATTTATAATGTTGATCCACTAAAGTGTCTTTTATGCAATTGAGTCCATTATTTGTATTTTTGTTCAATTGACATATTCAAATATTATATTTTCACATATTATATTTTTCTCACCAATTAAATCAAACGACATTAACAATAAATTTAAAAATCAAAATATTGCATTTTTGCAATTTTTAGAATTTTAAAATCTGTTAAGGATAAATGAATTATCGATACTCTGTTGAATTTAAATTTTGCAATTTTATAAATTGTCTCTTTTGCCTCAATGGGATTTGAAATGATTTATATAATCTTTAGGCAAGTTACCTAAGAAAAACAAAAGCAATGGACTGTAATAAGAAGGTTATGCACTCCCATCTAAGGATATCTGCTTAACACAACATTGAAACTTGGGATTGCTATTTATAATATTCATCCACTTAAGTGTATTTTATGCAATTGAGTCCATTACTTATATTTTTGTTCAATTAAGATATTAAAATATTGTATTTTTCTCACCAATCAAATCAAACGACATTCACAATAAATTTAAAAATCAAAATATTGCATTTTTGCAATTTTTAGAATTTTAAAATCTGCTAGGGATAAATGAATTGTCAACACTCTATTGAATTGAAATTTTGCTATTTTCTGAATTGACTCCTTTGCCTCAACGCAATTTGAAATGATTTATATAATCTTCAGGCAAGTTACTTAAGAAAAATAAAAGCAATGGACTGTAATAAGAAGGTTCTGCACTCCCATTGAAGGCTATTTGCTTAACACAACATTGAATCTTGGGATCGCTATTTATAATATTCATCCACTAAAGTGTATTTTATGCAATTGAGTCCATTACTTGTACTTTTGTTCAATTAAGATATTCAAATATTGTATTTTTCTCACCAATCAAATCAAACAACATTAACAATAAATTTAAAAATCAAAATATTGCATTTTTGCAATTTCTAGAATTTTAAAATCTGCTAAGGATAAATGAATTGTCAATTTTCTGTTGATTTAAAATTTTGCTATTTTTTAAATTGCCTCCTTTGCCTCAACGCAATTGGAAATAATTTATATAATTTTCAGGCAAATTACTTAAGAAAAAGCAAAAACAAGGGACTGTAATAATAAGGTTCTACACTCCCATTTAAGGATATATGCTTAAGACAACATTGAAACTTGGAACTGTTATTTATAATATTCATCCACTAAAGTGTATTTAATACAATTGAGTCCATTACTTTTGTTTTTGTTCAATCAACTTATTCAAATATTGTATTTTTCACACCAATCAAATCAAACGACATCAACAATAAATTTAAAAATCAAATTTTTGTATTTTTTCAATTTTTAGAATCTTAAAATCTGCTAGGGATAAATAAATTGTCAAGAATCTATTGAATTTAAATTTTGCAATTTTCTTAATTGTCTCCTTTGCCTCAATTCAATTTGAAATGATTTATAGAATTCTTGTCTTCAGAGAAATTACTTAAGAAAAAGGAAAAGTAATGGACTCTAATAACATGGTTCCCCACTCCCATTTAAGGTTATATGCTTCACACAACCTTGAAACTAAAGATTGCTATTTATAATATTGATCCACTAAAGTGTCTTTTATGTAATTGAGTCCATTATTTGTATTTTTGTTCAATTGACATATTCAAATATTATATTTTTCACATATTATATTTTTCTCACCAATTAAATCAAACGACATTAACAATAAATTTAAAAATCAAAATATTGCATTTTTGCAATTTTTAGAATTTTAAAATCTCCTAGGGATAAATGAATTGTCAATACTCTGTTGAATTTAACTTTTGCAATTTTATGAATTGTCTCCTTTACCTCAATGCAATTTGAAATGATTTATATAATTTTCAGGCAAATTACTTAAGAAAAAGCACAAGCAATCGACTATAATAAGAAGGCTCTGCACTCCCATCTATAGATATATGCTTAACACAACTTTAAAACTTGGGTTTGCTATTTATAATATTCATCCACAAAAGTGTATTTCATGCAATTGAGTCCATTACTTATATTTTTGTTCAATTAACATATTCAAATATTATATTTTTCACATATTATATTTTTCTTACCAACTAAATCAAACGACATTAACATTAAATTTAAAAATCAAAATATTTCAAATTTTCATTTTTTCAAATTTTAAAATCTACTAGGGATAAATGAATTGTCAATACTCTGTTGAATTTAAATTTTGCAATTTTCAAAATTGTCTCCGTTGCCTCAACTCAATTTGAAAAGATTTATATAATATTCAGGCAAATTACTTTAGAAAAAGCAAAAACAATTGACTGTAATAAGAAGGGTTTACACTCCCATCTAGGGATATATGCTTAACACAACATTGAAATTTAGGAATGCTATTTATAATATTCATCAACTAAAGTGTATTTTAAGCAATTGAGTCCATTACTTGTATTTTTGTTCAATTAACATATTCAAATATTATATTTTTGACATATTATATTTTTCTCACCAATTAAATCAAACGACATTAACAATAAATTTAAAAATCAAAATATTTCAATTTTGCAATTTTTTGAATTTCAAAATCTTTTAGGAATAAGTGAATTGTTAGTACTTTGTTGAATTTAAATTTTGCAATTCTCTAAATTGTCTCCTTTGCCTAAACGCAGTTTGAAATGATTTATATAATCTTTAGGTAAATTACTTAAGAAAAAGCAAAGGCAATGGATTGTAATAAAAATGTTATGCACTCTCATCTAGGGATATATGCTTAACACAACATTGAAACTTAGGTTTGCTATTATTTATAATATTGATCCTTTAAAGTGTATTTTATGCAATTGAGTTCATTACTTGTATTTTTGTTAAATTAACATATTCAAATATTATATTTTTAACATATTATATTTTTCTCACCAATGAAATCAAACAACATTAACAATAAATTTAAAAATCAAAATATTCCGTTTTTGCAATTTTTAGATTTTTAAAATCTGCTAGGGATAAAAAAATTGTTAATAATCTGTAAAATTTAATTTTTGCAATTTTCTTAATTATCTCCTTTGCCTCCATGTAATTTGAAATGATTTATAGAATTCCTATCTTCAGACAAATTACTTAGGAAAAAGGAAAACCAATGGACTTTAAAAAGATAGTTCCCCACTCCCATTTGGGATACATTCTTTACACAACCTTGATGCTTGAGATTGCTATTTATAATATTCATCCACTAAAGTGTCTTTTATGCAATTGTGTCTAATACTTATATTTTTGTTCAATTGACATATTTAAATATTATATTTTTCACATATTATAATTTTCTCACCAATTAAATCAAATGACATTAAAAATAAATTTAAACATCAAAATATTGCATTTTTTCAATTTTTAGAATTTTTAAATTTGCTAGGGATAAATGAATTGTCAATACTCCATTGAATTTAACTTTCGCAATTTTTCGAATTGTCTCCTTTGCCTCAACGCAATTTGAAATGATTTATATAATCTTCAGGCAAATTATTTAAGAAAAAGCAAAAACAATGGACTATAATAAGAAGGTTTTGCACTCCTATCTAGGAATATATGCTTAACACAACATTGAAACTCGGGTTTACTATTTATAATATTTATCTACAAAAGTATATTTTATGCAATTAAGTCCATTACTTATATTTTTGTTCAATTAACATATTCAAATATTACATTTTTCGCATATTATATTTTTCTTACCAATTAAATCAAACGACATTAACATTAAATTTAAAAATCAAAATATTTCAATTTTGCATTTTTTTGAATTTTAAAATCTACTAGGCATAAATGAATTGTCAATACTCTGTTGAATTTAAATTTTGCAATTTTCGAAAAAGCAAAAACAATCGACTGTAATAAGAAAGTTCTGCACTCCCATCTAAGGATATATGCTTAACACAACATTGAAATTTGGGAATACTATTTATAATATTCATCCACTAAAGTGTATTTTATGCAATTAAGTCTATTACTTGTATTTTTGTTCAATTAACATATTCAAATATTATATTTTTCACATATTATATTTTTCTCACCAATTAAATCAAACGACATTGACAATAAATTTAAAAATCAAAATATTTGAATTTTGCAATTTTTCGACTTTCAAAATCTATTAGGGATAAGTGAATTGTCAGTACTCTATTGAATTTAAATTTTGCAATTTTCTAAATTGTCTCCTTTGCATAAACGCAATTTGAAATGATTTATATAATCTTCAAGTAATTTACTTAAGAAAAAGCAAAGGCAATGGACCGTAATAGAAAGGTTCTACACTCCCATCTAGGGATATATGCTTAACACAATAATGAAACTTAGAATTTCTATTTATAAGAGTGATCCACTAAATTGTATTTTATACAATTGAGTCCATTACTTGTATTTTTCTTCAGTTAAGATATTCAAATATTGTATTTTTCTCACCAATCAAATCAAACGATATTAATAATACATTTAAAAATCAAAATATTCCATTTTTGCAAGTTTTAGAATTTTAAATTCTGCTAGGGATAAATGAATTGTCAATACTCTCTTGGATTTAAATTTTGCAATTTTCTTAATTGTCTCTTTTGCCTCAATGCAATTTAAAGTGATTTATAGAATTCTTGTCTTCAGAGAAATTACATAAGAAAAAGGAAAAGCAATGGACTCTAACAAAATGGTTCCCAACTCCCATTTAGGGATATATGCTTCACATAACCTTGAAACTTGAGATTGCTATTTATAATATTCATCCACTTAAATGTCTTTTATGCAATTGAGTCCATTACTTGTATTTTTGTTCAATTAACATATTCAAATATTATATTTTTCACATATTATATTTTTATCACCAATTAAATCAAACCACATTAACAATAAATTTCAAAATCAAAATATTTTAATTTTGCATTTTTTTGAATTTTAAAATTTGCTAGGGATAAGTGAATTATGAGTACTCTGTTGAATTTAAATTTAGATATTTTCTGAATTGTCTCCTTTGCCTAAATGCAATTTGAAATGATTTATAGAATTCTTGACTTCTGACAAATTACTTAGGAAAAAGGAAAAGCAATGGACTCTAAGAAGATGCTTCCTCACTCCCATATAGGGATATATGCTTTACACAACCTTGAAACTTGAGATTGCTATTTATAATATTTATCCACTAAAGTGTCTTTTATACAATTGAGTCCATTACTTATATTTTTGATCAATTAAGATATTCAAATATTATATTTTTGCATATTATATTTTTCTCACCAATTAAATCAAATGACATTAAAATTAAATTTAAAAATCAAAATATTTCAATTTTGCAATTTTTCGAATTTCAAAATTTGCTAGGGATAAATGAATTGTCAATACTCTGTTGAATTTAAATTTTGCAATTTTCAGAATTGTCTCCTTTGCCTCAACGCAATTTGAAATGATTTATATAATCTTCAAGCAAATTACTTAAGAAAAAAAAAAAGCAATGGACTGTAATAAGAAGGTTTTGCACTCCCATCTAGGGATATGTGCTTAACACAACATTAAAACTTGAGATTGCTATTTATAATATTCATCCACTAAAGTGTATTTTATGCAATTGAGTCCATTACTTGTAATTTTGTTCAATTAAGATATTCAAATATTGTATTTTTCTCACCAATCAAATCAAACGACATAAACAATAAATTTAATATTGCATTTTTGCAATTTCTAGAATTTTAAAATCTACTAGGGATAAATGAATTGTCAATTCTCTGTTGAATTTAAATTTTGCTATTTTCTGAATTGTCTCCTTTGCCTCAATGCAATTTGAAATGATTTATATAATCATCAGGAAAATTACTTATGAAAAAGCAAAAGCAATCGATTGTAATAAGAAAGTTCTGCACTCCCATCTAGGGATATATGCTTAACACAACATTGAAACTTGGGATTGCTATTTATAATATTCATCCACTAAAGTGTATTTTATGCAATTGAGTTCATTACTTGTATTGTTGTTCAATTAAGATATTCAAATATTGTATTTTTCTCACCAATGAAATCAAACGACATTAACAATAAATTTAAAAATCAAAATATTGCATTTTAGCAATTTTTAGAATTTTAAAATTTGCTAGGGATAAATGAATTGTCAATACTCTGTTGAAGTTAAATTTTGCAATTTTCTTAATTGTCTCCTTTGCCTCAATGCAATTTGAAATGATTTATAGAATTGTTGTCTTCAGACAAATTACTTAAGAAAAAGGAAAAGCAATGGACTCTTGTTGTTCCCACAGCGTTGTATGGGTTGTAATTGTTGTCAACTAGGGTTAAGTGTGCAAGAAAGTAAAGCCACATGGAAGGGCAAGAAAGTAAATCCGCCATGTAAGGGCAAGAACGTAAATCCGCCGCGTAAGCCCTATTAGGGTTTCATGAAAGGGAGTATATAAAGGCCTTGGAAGACAAAACAAAAAGGGGGGGGCCAACAAAATTGAATAAAAAGAGAGCAGAACGACGAGAGATCAGAAATAACACCACTGGGAGAGCAAACCAGAAACGTCACCACCGGGAGAGCAAACCAGAACGTGGGACCTCCTGCAAGGAAACCAAAAACACGTCCTGCAAGCAAACCAGAAACGCACAACCAGCAAGAGGAGAAATAAGAAACAGACTTCCTAGAAGAGAAGACAGCAGACCTGGTATCTATGAGACCACCCGGAAGAGAAGACAATAGACCTGGTATCCGTGAGATCACCCGGAAGAGAAGATAGCGGACCTGGTATCCGTGACACCACCTGGAAGAGAAGACAGCAAACCAGAAGCGTGAGGCAGGCTGAAAGACGTGAACCAGAAAAACCAGTAGTGTGAGGCAGGCCAAGAGACATGAAATGGCAGACCAGAAGCATGGGTGTACGTCAAGAGACGGCATGAGACCAGAACCTGCAACGGCGTGATAGACCAGAAGCGTGAGGACAGGCTGCGAAACAGTAAGACCATGAAATAGGAGACAGGTGAGACTGTGAGACGGTGAAAGCAGGAGCTGTGGGAGACAACCTAGAGAAGGAATTCGGCGAAGCATCGGAAAGAACTCAATGTATTTCCAGATTTCTTCAAGAGAGGTTAGAGAGCATTGCGGTGAACTTCTAAACGGCAGTGGAGCAGCCTTTCAATTCAATAGAGGCAAGACAAGCTAGAAGAAGGGTAGACACAGTAAGTGACACTCTTTGTATTGTACTTGCTTAGTAATTATAATAGTGAAAGGAGCAGAAGATTAAGACATCCATTGTAACTGGAATTCTCAAGTATAGTGGATAGTCTCAGTAAAGGAGAGTCCCTACCACCCTGGATGTACGTCACGTTGACGGAACCACATAAATCTTGTGTGTCCTTAATTTGCTTTATGTTCTGTGTTTTGAATTGAGTTGTGAATGCAGCTAAAGTATCAACCAACCCATAACCTAACGAAGACCTAAACAAGAACATTCGAATTGTCTATTAGGCAAGGTGTCTAAAAGGTGACTTTGGGGATTATTGTGATTAGTAGGTAGCAATAGATCTACCTTAGTTGAATCTGAGAAAGAGTTTGCTTTTAAGAAGAGATTGAAGTTGTTCACTTACCTGCGAATTGCGAATTGTGGTGATACTGATTCACCCCCCTCTCAATATCACAAACTAGTAGATCCTAGGGTGAAGTTGGGAACTTCAACTCTAATAAGGTGGTTCCCCACTCCTATCTAGGGATATATGCTTCACATAACCTTGAAACTTGAGATTGCTATTTATAATATTCATCCACTAAAGTGTCTTTTATGCAATTGAGTCCATTACTTGTATTTTTGTTCAATTAACATATTCAAATATTATATTTTTCACATATAATATTTTTCTCACCAATTAAATCAAACAACATTAACAATAAATTTAAAAATGAAAATATTTCAATTTTGCAATTTTTAGAATTTTAAAATCTATTAGGGATAAATGAAATGTCAATACTCTAGTGAATTTAAATTTTGCAATTTTCTAAATTGTCTCCTTTGCCTCCACGCAATTTGAAATAATTTATATAATCTTCAGGCAAATTACTTAAGAAAAAACAAAAGCAATAGACTGTAATAAGAAAATTCTGCACTCCCATCTAGATATATATGCTTAACACAACATTGAAACTTAGGATTGCTATTTATAATATTCATCCACTAAATTGTATTTTATGCAATTGAGTCCATTACTTGTATTTTTGTTCAATTAAGATATTCAAATATTGTATTTTTCTCACCAATCAAATCAAATGACATTAACAATAAAGTTAAATATCAGAATATTGTATTCTTGCAATTTTTAGAATTTTAAAATCTGTTTGGGATAAATGAATTGTCAATACTCTGTTGAATTTAAATTTTGCAATTTTCTTAATTGTCTCCTTTGCCTCAATGCAATTTGAAATGATTTATCGAATTCTTGTCTTCAGACAAATTACTTAAGAAAAAGGAAAAGCAATGGACTCTAATAAGATGGTTCTGCACTCCCATTGGAAATTTGAGATTGTTATTTATAATATTCATCCACTATAGTGCCACTTATGCAATTGAGTCCATTACTTGTATTTTTGTTCAATTAACAGATTCAAATATTATATTTTTCACATATTATATTTTTCTCACCAATCAAGTCAAACGACATTAACAACAAATTTAAAAATCAAAATATTGCACTTTTGGAATTTTTAGAATTTTAAAATCTACTAGGGATAAATGAATTGTCAATACTCTGTTGAATTTAAATTTTGCAATTTTCCTAATTGTCCCCTTTGCCTTAATGCAATTTGAAATGATTTATAGAATTGTTGTCTTCACACAAATTACTTAAGAAAAAGGAAAAGCAATTGATTTTAATAAGGTGGTTCCCCACTCCTATCTAGAGATATATGCTTCACATATTATATTTTTCTTACCAATTAAATCAAATGACATTAACAATAAATTAAAAAATCAAAATATTTCCATTTTGCAATTTTTAGGATTTTAAAATCTGCTAGGTATAAATGAATTGTCAGTACTCTGTTGAAGTAAAATTTTGCAATTTTCTGAATTGTGTCCTATGCCTTAACGCAATTTGAAATGATTTATATAATCTTCAGGCAAATTACTTAAGAAAAAGCGAAAGCAATAGACTGTAATAAGAAGATTCTGCACTCCCATCCAGAGATATATACTTAACACAACATTGAAACTTGGGTTTGCTATTTATAATATTCATCCACTAAATTATATTTTATGCAATTGAGTCCATTACTTGTATTTCTGTTCAATTAACATATTCAAATATTATATTTTTCACATATTATATTTTTCTCATCCATGAAATTAAACGACATTAACAATAAATTGAAAAATTAAAATATTTCCATTTTGCAATTTTTAGGATTTTAAAATTTGCAAAGAATAAATGAATTGTCAATACTCTGTTGAATTTAAATTTTGAAATTTTCTTAATTGTCTCCTTTGCCTCAATGCAATTTGAAATGATTTATAGAATTCTTGTCTTTAGACAAATTAGTTAAGAAAAAAGGCAAAGGAATGGACTCTAATAAGATGGTTCCCCACTCCCATATTGGGATATATGCTTTACACAACCTTGAAACTTGAGATTGTTATTTATAATATTCATCTACTAAAGTGTCTTTTATGCAATTAAGTCCATTAATTGTATTTTTGGTCAATTATCATATTCAAATATTATATTTTTTACATATTATATTTTTCTTACCAATCAAATCAAACGACATTAACAACAAATTTAAAAATCAAAATATTTCATTTTTGGAATTTTTAGAATTTTAAAATCTGCTAGGGATAAATGCATTGTCAATACTTTGTTGAATTTAAATTTTGCAATTTTCTTAATTGTCTCCTTTGCCTCTACGCAATTTGAAATGATTTATAGAATTTTTGTCTTCAGACAAATTACTTAGGAAAAGGGAAAAGCAATGGACACTAATAAGATGGCTCTACCCTCCCATCTAGGGATATATGCCTCACACAACCTTGAAACTTGAGATTGTTATTTATAATATTCATCTACTAAAGTGTCTTTTATACAATTGAGTCCATTACTTGTATTTTTCATCAATTAACATATTCAAATATTATATTTTTCACATATTATATTTTTCACACCAATTAATTCAAACGACATTAACAATAAATTGAAAAATCAAAATATTTCAATTTTGAAATTTTTTGAATTTTCAAATCTACTATGGATAAGTGAATTGTCAATACTCTATTCAATTTAAATTTTGCAATTTTCTAAATTGCCTCCTTTGCCGCAACGCAATTTAAAATGATTTATATAATTTTCAGAAGCAAAAGCAATAAATTGTAATAAAAAAGTTCTGCACTCCCATCTAGAGATATATGCTGAACACAACATTGAGAATTGGGATTGCTATTTATAATATTCATCCACTAAATTGTATTTTATGCAATTGAGTCCATTACTTGTATTTTTGTTCAACTAAGATATTCAAATATTGTATTTTTCTCACCAATCAAATCAAACGACATTAACAATAAATTTAAAATTCAAAATATTGCATTTTTGCAATTTTTAGAATTTTAAAATCTGTTAGGGATAAATGAATTGTCAATACTCTGTTGAATTTAAATTTTGCAATTTTCTTAAGATATTCAAATATCGTATTTTTCTCACCAATCAAATCAAACGACATTAACAACAAATTTAAATATCAAAATATTGTATTTTTGCAATTTTTTGAATTTTGAAATCTGCTAAGGATAAATAAATTGTCAATAATCTGTTGAATTTAAATTTTGAAATTTTCTTCATTGTCTCCTTTGCCTCAATGCAATTTGAAACGACATATAGAATTCTTGTCTTTAGACAAATTAGTTAAGGAAAAAGAAAAGGAATGGACTCTAATAAGATGGTTCCCCACTCCCATCAAGGGATATATGCTTGACACAACCTTGAAACTTGAGATTGCTATTTATAATATTCATCCACTAAAGTGTCTTTTATGCAATTGAGTCCATTACTTGTATTTTTGTTCAATTAACATATTTAAATATTATATTTTTCACCTATTGTATTTTTCTCACTAATCAAATCAAACAACATTAACAACAAATTTAAAATTCAAAATATTACAATTTTGCAATTTTTAGAATTTTAAAATCTGTTAGGGATAAATGAATTGTCAAATACTCTGTTGAATTTAAATTTTGCACTTTTCTTAATTGTCTCCCTTGCCTCAATGTAATTTGAAATGATTTAGAGAATTGTTGTCTTCAGACAAATTAGTTAAGAAAAAGGAAAGGCCATGGACTCTAATAAGATGGTTTCGCACTCCCATCTAGGGATATATGCTTCACACAATTTTGAAACTTGTAATTTCTATTTATAATATTCATCCACTAAAGTGTCTTTTATGCAATTAACATATTCAAATATTATATTTTTCACATATTATATTTTTCCCACCAATTAAATCGAACGACATTAAAAATAATGTTAAAAATGAAAATATTTCAATTTTTCAATTTTTAGAATTTTAAAATCTATTAGGGATAAATGAATTGTCAATACTCTATTGAATTTAAATTTTACAATTTTCTAAATTGCCTCCTTTACTTCAACGCAATTTGAAATAATTTATATAATTTTCAGGCAAATTACTTAAGAAAAAACAAGTGCAATGGACTATAATAAGAAGGTTATGCACTCCCATCTAGGGATATGTGCTTAACACAACATTGAAACTTGGGATTGCTATTTATAATATTCATCCACTAAAGTGTATTTTATGCAATTGAGTCCATTACTTGTATTTTTGTTCAATTAACATATTCAAATATTATATTTTTCTCACCAATCAAATCAAACGACATTAACAATAAATTTAAAAATCAAAATATTGCATTTTTGCAATTTTTAGAATTTTAAAATCTGCTAGGGATAAATGAATTGTCAATACTCTGTTGAATTTAAATTTTGCAATTTTCTGAATTGTCTCCTTTGCCTCAACGCAATTTGAAATGATTTATATAATCTTCAGGCAAATTACTTAAGAAAAAGCAAAAGCAATGGACTGTAATAAGAAGGTTCTGCACTCCCATCTAGGGATATATGCTTAACACAACATTGAAACTTAAGATTGCTATTTATAATATTTATCCACTAAAGTGTCTTTTATGCAATTGAGTCCATTACTTGTATTTTTGTTCAATTAACAGACTCAAATATTATATTTCTCACATATTGTATTTTTCTCACTAATCAAATCAAACGACATTAACAATAAATTTAAAAATCAAAATATTTCATTTTTGCAATTTTTAGAATTTTAAAATGTACTATGGATAAATAAATTGTCAATAATCTGTTGAATTTAAATTTTGCAATTTTCTTAATTGTCTCCTTTGCCTCAATGGAATTTGAAATAATTTATAGAATTTTGACTTCAGAGAAATTACTTAAGAAAAAGGAAATGCAATGGACTCTAATAAGATGGTTCCGCACTCCCATCTAGGGATATATGCTTCACACAATCCTGAAATTTGGGGTAGCTATTTATAATATTCATCCACTAAAGTGCCTTTTATGCAATTGAGTCCATTACTTGTATTTTTGTTTAATCCACATATTCAAATATTATATTTTTCACATATTATATCTTTCTCACCACTTAAATCAAACGACATTAACTATAAATTTAAAAATCAAAATATTTTAATTTTGCAATTTTTAGAATTTTAAAATCTGCTAGGGATAAATGAATTGTCAATACTCTGTTGAAGTTAAATTTTGCAATTTTCTTAATTGTGTCCTTTGCCTCAACACAATTTGAAATGATTTATATAATCTTCAACCAAATTACTTACGAAAAAACAAAAGTAATGGACTGTAATAAGAAGGTTTTGTACCCCATCTAGGGATATATGCTTAACAAAACATTGAAACTTAGGATTGCTATTTATAATATTCATCCACTAAAGTGTTTTTTATGCAATTGAGTCCATTACTTGTAATTTTGTTAAATTAACTTATTCAAATATTGTATTTTTCTCGCCAATCAAATCAAACGACATTAATAACAAATTTAAAAATCAAAATATTGCACTTTTACAATTTTTAGAATTTTAACATATGCTAGGGATATTTAAATTGTCAATAATCTGTTGAATTTAAATTTTGAAAATTTCTTAATTGTCTCATTTGCCTCAATGCAATTTGAAATGATTTATGGAATTCTTATCTTCAGACAAATTAGTTAAGAAAAAGGAAAAGGAATGGACTCTAATAAGATGGTTCCCCATTGCCATCTAAGGATATATGCTTACACAACCTTGAAATTTGAGATTGTTATTTATAATATTCATCCACTAAAGTGTCTTTTATGCCATTGAGTCCATTACTTATATTTTTGTTCAATTCACATATTCAAGTATTATATTTTTCACATTTTATTTTTTTCTCAGCAATTAAATAAAACAACATGAACAATAAATTTAAAAATGAAAATATTTCAATTTTGTAATTTTTAGAATTTTAAAATATATTAGAGATAAATGAATTGTCAATATTCTATTGAATTTCAATTTTGCTCTTTTCTGAATTGTCTCTTTTGCCTCAACGCAATTTAAAATGATTTATATAATCTTTAGGCAAATTACTTGATAAAATGCAAAAGCAATGGACTGTAATAAGAAGGTTCTACACTCCTATCCAGGGATATGTGCTTCACAAAACATTGAAACTTGGAATTGCTATTTAT
This sequence comes from Bruguiera gymnorhiza, assembly GCA_020883675.1. NCBI lineage: Eukaryota > Viridiplantae > Streptophyta > Magnoliopsida > Malpighiales > Rhizophoraceae > Bruguiera > Bruguiera gymnorhiza. Next base: position 29,034 of record JAIRCJ010000492.1, on the reverse strand, counting down.
AATATTCATCCACTAAAGTGTATTTTATGCAATTGAGTCCATTACTTGTAATTTTATTCAATTAAGATATTCAAATATTTTATTTTTCTCACCAATCAAATCAAACAACATTAACATTAAATTGAAAAATCAAAATATTGGATTTTTGCACTTTCTAGAATTTTAAAATCTGCTAGGGATAAATGAATTGTAAATTCTCCGTTGAATTTAAATTTTGCTATTTTCTGAATTGTCTCGTTTGTCCTCAACGCAATTTGAAATGATTTATATAATTTTCAAACAAATTACTTAAGAGAAAGCAAAAGCAATGGACTGTAATAAGAAGGCTCTCCACTCCCATCAACAGATATATGTTGAAGACAACATTGAAACTTGAGATTGTTATTCATAATATTCATCCACTAAAGTCCATTTAATGCAATTGAGTCCATTACTTGTATTTTTGTTCAATTAACTTATTCAAATATTGTATTTTTCTCACCAATCAAATCTAACAACATTAACAACAAATTTAAAAATCAAAATATTGCATTTTTGCAATTTTTAGAATTTAACATCTACTAGGGATAAATAAATTGTTAATAATCTATTAAATTTAAATTTTGTAATTTTCTTAATTGTCTCCTTTGCCTCAATGCAATTTGAAATGACTTATAGAATTCTTGACTTCAAACAAATTACTTAAGAAAAAGGAAAAGCAATGGAATCTAATACGATGGTTCCGCACTCCCATCTGGGAATACATGCTTCACACAATCTTAAAACTTGGGATTGCTATTTATAATATTCATCCACTAACGTGTCTTTTATGCAATTGAGTCCATTACTTGTATTTTTGTTCAATTCACATATTCAAATATTATATTTTTCACATATTATATTTTTCTCAACAATTATATCAAACGACATTAACAATAAATTTAAAAATGAAAATATTTCAATTTTGCAATTTTTAGAATTTTAAAATTTGTTAGGGATAAATGAATTGTCAATACTCTATTGAATTTCAATTTTGCTATTTTCTGAATTGTCTCCTTTACCTCAACGCAATTTGAAATGATTTATATAATCTTTAGGCAAATTACTTGATAAAATGCAAAAGCAATGGACTGTAATAAGAAGGTTTTGCACTCCTATCTAGGGATATGTGCTTCACAAAACATTGAAATTTGGAATTGCTATTTATAATATTCATCCACTAAAGTGTATTTTATGCAATTGAGTCCGTTACTTGTAATTTTGTTCAATTAAGATATTCAAATATTTTATTTTTCTCACCAATCAAATCAAACAACATTAATATTAAATTGAAAAATCAAAATATTGGATTTTTGCACTTTCTAGAATTTTAAAATCTACTAGGGATAAATGAATTGTAAATTCTTCGTTGAATTTAAATTTTGCTATTTTCTGAATTGTCTCGTTTGCCTTAACACAATTTAAAATGATTTATATAATTTTCAGACAAATTACTGAAGAGAAAGCAAAAGCAGTGGACTGTAATAAGAAGGCTCTCCACTCCCATCTAGGCATATATGCTGAAGACAACATTGAAACTTGGGATTGTTATTTATAATATTCATCCACTAAAGTGCATTTAATGCAATTGAGTCCATTACTTGTATTTTTGTTCAATTAACTTATTCAAATATTGTATTTTTCTCACCAATCAAATATAACGACATTAACAACAAATTTAAAAATCAAAATATTGCATTTTTGCAATTTTTAGAATTTTGAAATCTGCTAGGGATAAATAAATTGTCAATAATCTGTTGAATTTAAAATTTTCAATTTTCTTAATTGTCTCCTTTGCCTCAATGTAATTTTAAATGATTTATAGAATTCTTATCTTCAGACAAATTACTTAAGAAAAAGGAAAAGCAATAGACTCTAGTAAGATTGTTCTACACTCCAATCGAGGGATATATACTTCACACAACCTTGAAACTTGAGATTCCTATTTATAATATTCATCTACTAAAGTGTCTTTTATGCAATTGAGTCCATTACTTGTATTTTTGTTCAATTAACATATTCAAATATTATTTTTTACATATTATATTTTTCTCACCAATTCAATCAACGACATTAACAATAAACTTAAAAATCAAAATATTTCAATTTTGCAATTTTTCAAATTTTAAAATCTGCTAGGGATAAGTAAATTGTCAATACTCTATTGAATTTAAATTTTGCAATTTTCTAAATTGTCTCCTTTGCCTCAACGCAATTTGAAATGATTTATATAATCTTCAGGCAAATTACTTAAGAAAAAGCAAAAGCAATTCACTGTAATAAGAAGGTTCTGCACTGCCATCTAGAGATATATGCTTAACACAACATTGAAACTTGAGATTGCTATTTATAATATTAATCTGCTAAAGTGTATTTTATGCAATTGTGTCCATTACTTGTTTTTTTGTTCAATTAACATATTTAAATATTATATTTTTCACATATTATATTTCTCTCACCAATTCAATCAAACGACATTAACAATAAATTTAAAAATCAAATATTTCAATTTTGCAATTTTTCGAATTTTAAAATCTTCTAGGGATAAGTGAATTGTCAATACTCTGTTGAATTTAAATTTTACAATTTTCTAAATTGTCTCCTTTGCCTCAACGCAATTTGAAATAATTTATATAATCTTCAAGCAAATTACTTAAAAAAAAAGCAAAAGCAATTCACTGTAATAAGAACGTTTTGCACTCCTATCTAGGGATATATGCTTAACACAACATTGAAACTTGGGATTGCTATTTATAATATTCATCCACTAAAGCGTATTTTATGTAATTGAGTCCATTACTTGTATTTTTGTTCAATTAACATATTCAAATATTGTATTTTTCTCGTCAATCAAATCAAACGACATTAACAACAAATTTAAAACTTAAAATATTGCATTTTTGCAATTTTTAGAATTTTGAAATCTGCTAGGGACAAATAAATTGTAAATAATCTATTGAATTTAAATTTTGCAATTTTCTTAATTGTCTCCTTTGCCTCAATGCAATTTGAAATGATTTATAGAATTCTTGCCTTCAGACAAATTACTTAAGAAAAAGGAAAAGCAATGGACCCTAATAAGATGGTTCCCACTCCCATCTAGGGATATATGCTTCACACAACCTTGAAACTTGAGATTGCTATTTATAATATTCATCCATTAGAGTGTCTTTTATGCTATTGAGTCCATTACTTGTATTTTTGTTCAATTGACATATTCAAATATTATATTTTTCACATATTATATTTTTCTCACCAATTAAATCAAACGACATTAATAATAAATATAAAAATCAAAATATTTCAATTTTGCTATTTTTAGAATTTTAAAATCTAATAGGGATAACTGAATTGTCAATACTCTGTTGAATTTAAATTTTGCAATTTTCTAAATTGTCTCCTTTGCCCCAATGCAATTTGAAATGATTTTTATAATTTTCAGGCAAATCACTTAAGAAAAAGCAAGAGTAATGGACTGTTATAAGAAGGTTCTGCACTCCATCTAGGGATATATGCTTAACCCAACATTGAAACTTGAGATTCCTATTTATAATATTCATCCACTAAAGTGTATTTTATGCAATTGAGTCCATTACTTTTATTTTTGTTCAATTAACTTATTCTAATATTGTATTTTTCTCACCAATCAAATCAAACGAAATTAATAATAAATTTAAAAATCAAAATATTGTTCTTTTGCAATTTTTGGAATTTTAAAATCTGTTAGGGATAAATGATTTGTCAATACTCTATTGAATTTAAATTTTGCAATTTTCTGATTTATCTCCTTTGCCTTAACATAATTTGAAGTGATTTACATAATCTTCAGGCAAATTACTTAAGAAAAAGCAAAACAATGCACTGTAATAAGAAGGTTTGCACTCGCATCCAGGGATATATGCTTAACACAACATTGAAACTTGGGATTGCTATTTATAATATTCATCCACTAAAGTGTATTTTATGCAATTGAGTCCATTACTTGTATTTTTGTTCAATTAACTTATTCAAATATTGTATTTTTCTCACCAATCAAATCAAACAACTTTAACAACAAATTTAAAAATCAAAATATTGCAATTTGGCAATTTTTAGAATTTTAAAATTGCTAGGGATAAATAAATTGTCAATAATTTGTTGAATTTAAATTTTTCAATTTTCTTAATTGTCTACTTTGTCTCAATGCAATTTTAAATGAATTATAGAATTCCAGTTTTCAGACAAATTACTTAGGAAAAAGGAAAAGCAATGGACTCTAATAAGATCGTTCGCACTCCCATCTAGAGATATATGCTTCACACAACCTTGAAACTTGAGATTCCTATTTATAATATTCATCCACTAAGATGTCTTTTATGCAAATGAGTCCATTACTTGTATCCTTATTCAATTAACATATTCAAATATTATATTTTTCTCACCAATTAAATTGAACGACATTAACATTAAATTTAAAAATCAAAATATTTCGATTTTGCAATTTTTTGAATTTTAAAATCTGGTAGGGATAAATGAATTGTCAATACTCTGTTGAATTTAAATTTTGCAATTTTCTGAATTGTCTCCCTTGCCTCAACGCAATTTGAAATGATTTATATAATCTTCTGGCAACCTACTTAAGAAAAAGCAAAAGCAATCGACTATAATAAAAAGTTCTGCACTCCCATCTAGGGATATATGCTTAACACAACATTGAAACTTGGGACTGCTACTTATAATATTCATCCACTAAAGTGTATTTTATACAATTGAGTCCATTACTTATATTTTTGTTCAATTGACATATTCAAAATTATATTTTTCACATATTATATTTCTCTCACCAATTAAATCAAATGACATTAACAATAAATTTAAAAATCAAAATATTTCAATTTTGCAATTTTTTGAATTTTAAAATCTGCTAGGGAGAAATGAATTGTCAATACTTTGTTGGATTTAACTTTTGCAATTTTTTGAATTGTCTCCTTTACCTCAACGTAATTTGAAATGATTTATATAATCTTCAGGCAAATTACTTAAGAAAAAGAAAAAGCAATGGACTATAATAAGAAGGTTTTGCACTCCCATCTAGGGATTGCTATTTATAATATTCATCCACTAAAGTGTCTTTTATGCAATTAAGTCCATTACTTGTATTTTTGTTCAATTAACATATTCAAATATTATATTTTTCATTATTATATTTTTCTCACCAATTAAATCAAACGACATTAACATTAAATTTAAAAATCAAAATATTTCGATTTTGCAATTTTTAGAATTTTAAAATCTGATAGGAATAAGTGAATTGTCAATACTTTGTTGAATTTAAATTTTGCAATTTTCTGAATTGTCTCCTTTCCCTCAACGCTATTTGAAATGATTTATATAATCTTCAGGCAAATTACATAAGAAAAAACAAAAGCAATGGACAGTTATACGATGGTTCTGCACTCCCATTTTGGGATATTTGCTTAACACAACATTGAAACTTGGGATTGCTATTTATAATATTCATCCACAAAAGTGTATTTTATGCAATTGAGTCCATTACTTGTATTTTTGTTCAATTAATATATTTAAATATTATAATTTTCACATATTATATTTTTCTCACCAATTAAATCGAACGACAATAATAATAAATTTAAAAGTTAAAATATTTCAATTTTCCAATTTTTAGAATTTTAAAATCTGCTAGGGATAAGTGAATTGTCAATTCTTTGTTGAAGTTAAATTTTGCAATTTTCAGAATTGTCTCCTTTGCCTCATCGCAATTTGAAATGATTTATATAATCTTCAAGCAAATTGTTTAAGAAAAAGAAAAAACAATGGGCTGTAATAATAAGGTTCTGCACTCCCATCTAGGGATATATGCTTAACACAACATTGAAACTTGGGTTTCCTATTTATAATATTCATCCACTAAAGTGTATTTTATAAAATTGAGTCCATTACTTGTATTTTTGTTCAATAAACTTATTCAAATATTGTATTTTTCTCACCAATCAATTCAAACGAAATTAACAATAAATTTAAAAATCCAATTATTGCATTTTTTCAATTTTGAGAATTTTAAAATCTGTTAAGGATAAATAAATTGTCAATAATCTGTTGAATTTAAAATTTTTCAATTTTCTTAATTCTTTCTTTTGTCTCAATGTAATTTGAAATGATTTATAGAATTCCTATTTTCAGACAAATTACTTAAGAAAAGGAAAAGCAATGAATTGTCAATACTCTGTTGAATTTAAATTTTGCAATTTTTTGAATTGTCTCCTTTGCCTCAGCGCAATTTAAAATGATTTATATAATATTCAGGCAAATTTCTAAAGAAAAAGGAAAAGCTGTGGACTCTAATAAGATGGTTCCGCACTCCCATTTAGGGATATATACTTCACACAACCTTGAAACTTGAGATTGTTATTTATAATATTCATCCACTAAAGCGTATTTTATGCAATTGAGTTCATTACTTGTATTTTTGTTCAATTAGCATATTCAAATATTATATTTTTCACATAGTATATTTTTCTCACCAATTAAATCAAATGACATTAATGATAAATTTAAAAATGAAAATATTTTAATTTTGCAATTTTTAGAATTTTAAAATCTGCTACGGATAAGTGAATTGTCAATACTTTGTTGAATTTAAATTTTGCAATTTTTTGAATTGTCTCCTTTGCCTCAACGCAATTTGAAATGATTTATATAATATTCATGCAAATTTCTAAAGAAAAAGGAAAAGCAATGGACTCTAATAAGATGGTTCCGCACTCCCATCTAGGGATATATGCTTCACACAACCTTCAAACTTGAGATTGCTATCTATAATATTCATCCACTAAAGTATATTTTATGCAATTGAGTTCATTACTTGTATTTTTGTTCAATTAGCATATTCAAATGTTATATTTTTCACATAGTATATTTTTCTCACCAATTAAATCAAATGACATTAACGATAAATTTAAAAATCAAAATATTTCAATTTTGCAATTTTTAGAATTTAAAAATCTGCTGCGGATAAGTGAATTGTCAATACTTTGTTGAATTTAAATTATGCAATTTTTTGAATTGTCTCCTTTACCTCAACGCAATTTGAAATGATTTATATAATATTCTGGCAAATTATTTAAGAAAAAGTAAAAGCAATAGACTCTAATAAGATAGTTCCGCACTCCCATCTAGGGATATATGCTTCACACAACCTTAAAACTTGGGCTTGTTTCTTATAATAGTCATCCAATAAAGTGTATTTTATGCAATTGAGTTCATTACTTGTATTTTTGTTCATTTAACATATTCAAATATTATATTTTTCTCACCAATTAAATCAAACGACATTAATATTAAATTTAAAAATCAAAATATTTCAATTTTTCACTTTTTCGAATTTTAAGATCTACTAGGGATAAATGAATTTTCAATATTGTGTTGAATTTAAATTCTGCAATTTTTAAAATTGTCCCCTTTGCCTCAATGCAATTTGAAATAATTTATGTAATCTTCAGGCAAATTACTAAAGAAAAAGCAAAAATAATCGACTGTAATAAGAAGGCTCTACACTCCCATCTAGTGATATATGATTAGCACAACATTGAAACTTGGGACTACTATTTATAATATTCATCCACTAAAGTGTATTTTATGTAATTGAGTCCATTACTTGTATTTTTGTTCAATTAACATATTCAAATATTATATTTTTCACATAGTATATTTTTCCCACCAATTAAATCAAATAACATTAACAATAAATTTAAAAATCAAAATATTTCAATTTAGCAATTTTTTGAATTTTAAAATCTACTAGGATTAGTGAATTGTCAATAATCTGTTGAATTTAAATTTTGCAATTTATCGAATTGTCTCCTTTGTCTCAACGCAATTTGAAATGATTTATATAATATTCAGGCAAATTATATAAGAAAAAGAAAAAGTAATGGACTGTAATAAGATGTTTCTGCACTCCCATCTTGGGATATATGCTTAACACAACATTGAAATTTCGGATTGCTATTTATAATATTCATCTACTAAAGTGTATTTTATGCAATTGAGTCCATTACTTGTATTTTTGTTCAATTAACTTATTCAAATATTATATTTTTCCCACCAATCAAATCAAACGAATTTAATAATAAATTTAAAAAACAAAATATTGCATTTGTGCAATTTTTAGAATTTTAAAATCTGCTAGGGATAAATAAATTGTCAACAATCTATTGAATTTAAATTTTGCAATTTTCTTAATTTTCTCCTTTGCCTCAATGCAATTTCAAATGATTTATAGAATTCCTGTTTTTAGACAAATTACTTAAGAAAAAGAAAAAGTAATGGACTTTAATAAGATGGTTTCGCGCTCCCATCTAGGGATATATGCTTTATAAAACCTTGAAACTTGAAATTGCTATTGGTAATATTCATCCACTAAAGTTTCTTTTATGCAATTGAGTTCATTACTTGTATTTTTGTTCAATTAGCATATTCAAATATTATATTTTTCACATAATATATTTTTCTCACCAATTAAATCAAACGACATTAACGATAAATTTAAAAATCAAAATATTTCAATTTTGTAATTTTTAGAATTTTAAAATCTGCTACGGATAAGTGAATTGTCAATATTCTGTTGAATTTAAATTTTGCAATTTTTTGAATTATCTCCATTGCCTTAACGCAATTTGAAATGATTTATATAATCTTCAGGAAAATTACTTAAGAAAAAGCAAAAGCAATGGATTGTAATAAGAAGGTTCTGCACTCCCATCTAAGGATATATGCTTAACACAACATTGAAACTTGGGTTAGCTATTTATAATATTCATCCAATAATGTGTATTTTATGCAATTGGGTCCTTTACTTGTATTTTTGTTCAATTAACATATTTAAATATTATATTTTTCAGATATTATATTTTTCTCACCAATTAAATCAAACAACATTATTATTAAATTTAAAAATCAAAATATTGCAATATTGCACTTTTTGAATTTTAAAATCTACTAGGGATAAATGAATTGTCAATACTCTATTTAATTTAAATTTTGCAATTTTCGGAATTGTCTCCTTTGCCTCAACGCAATTTGAAATAATTTTTGTAATCTTCAAGCAAATTACTTAAGAAAAAGCAAAAGCAATCGACTATAATAAGAAGGCTCTACACTCCTATATAGTGATATATGCTTAACACAACATTGAAATATGGGACTGTTATTTATAATATTCATCCACTAATGTGTATTTTATGCAATTGAGTCCATTACTTGTATTTTTGTTCAATTAACATATTCAAATATGATATTTTTCACATATTATATTTTTCTACCAATTAAATCAAGTGACATTAACAATAAATTTAAAAATCAAAATATTTCAATTTTGTAATTTTTTGAATTTTAAAATCTGTTAGGAATTAGTGATTTGTGAATACTCTGTTGAATTTAAAATTTTCAATTTTCTTAATTGTCTCCTTTGAAATGATTTATAGAATTCATGTCTTCAGACAAATTACTTAAGAAAAAGGAAAAGCAATGGACTCTAATAAGATCGTTCTGCACTCCCATCTAGGGATATATGCTTCATAAAACCTTGAAACTTGAGATTGCTATTTGTAATATTCATCCATTAAAGTGTCATTTATGCAATTGAGTTCAGTACTTGTATTTTTGTTCAATTAGCACATTCAAATATTATGTTTTTCACATAATGTATTTTTCTCACCAATTAAATCAAATGACATTAACGATAAATTTAAAAATTAAAATATTTCAATTTTGCAATTTTTAGAATTTTAAAATTTGTTACGAATGAGTGAATTGCCAATACTTTGTTGAATTTAAATTTTGCAATTTTTTGAATTGTCTCCTTTGCCTCAACGCAATTTGAAATGATTTATATAATATTCAGGCAAATTACTTAATAAAAAGCAAAAGCAATGGATTGTAATAAGAAGGTTTTGCACTCCCATCTAGGGATATATAATGCAAGATTGAAACTTGGGATTGCTATTTATAATATACATCCACTAAAGTATATTTTATACAATTGAGTCCATTACTTGTATTTTTTTCAATTAACTTATTCAAATATTGTATTTTTCTCACCAATCAAATCAAATGACATTAACAACAAATTTAAGAATCAAAATATTGCATTTTTGCAATTTTTAGAATTTTAAAATCTACTAAGGATAAATAAATTGTCAATAATCTTTTGAATTTAAATTTTGCAATTTTCTTAATTCTCTCCTTTACCTCAATGCAATTTCAAATGATTTATAGAATTCCTGTTTTCAGACAAATTACTTAAGAAAAAGGAAAAACAATGGATTCTAATAAGATGGTTCTGCGCTCCCATTTAAGGATATATGCTTCACAAAACCTTGAAACTTGAAATTGCTATTTGTAATATTCATCCACTGAAGTGTCTTTTATGCAATTGAGTTTAGTACTTGTATTTTTGTTTAATTAGCATATTCAAATATTATATTGTTCACATAGTATATTATTCTTACCAATTAAATCAAACGACATTAACGATAAATTTAAAAATCAAAATATTTCAATTTTGTAATTTTTAGAATTTTAAAATCTGTTACGAATAAGTGAATTGTCAATACTCTATTGAATTTAAATTTTGCAATTTTTAGAATTTTAAAATCTGTTATGGATAAGTGAATTGTCAATACTCTATTGAATTTAAATTTTGCGATTTTTTGAATTGTCTCCTTTGCCTCAACGCAATTTGAATGATTTATATAATTTTCAGGCAAATTACTTATGAAAAAGCAAAAGCAATGGACTGTAATAACAATGTTCTGCACTCCCATATAGGGATATATGCTTAACACAACATTGAAACTTGGGTTTGCAATTTATAATATTCATCTAATAATGTGTATTTTATGCAATTGGGTCCATTACTTTATTTTTGTTCAATTAACATATTCAAATATTATATTTTTCACATATTATATTTTTCTCACCGATTAAATCAAACAACGTTAACAATAAATTTAAAAATCATAATATTTCAATTTTGCAATTTTTTGAATTTTAAAATCTGGTAGGGATAAATGAATTGCCAATACTCTATTGAATTTAAATTTTGCAATTTTCGGAATTGTCTCCTTTGCCTTAACGCAATTTGAAATAATTTATGTAATCATTAGGAAAATTACTTAAGGAAAAGCAAAAGCAATCGACTGTAATAAGAAGGTTCTACACTCCCATCCAGGGATATATGCTTAACACAACATTGAAACTTGGGATTACTATTTGTAATATTCATCCATTAAAGTGTATTTGATGCAATTGAGGCCATTACTTGTATTTTTGTTCAATTAACTTATTCAAATATTGTATTTTTCTCACCAATCAAATCAAATGACTGGAACAACGAATTTAAAAATTGAAATATTGTATTTTTGCAATTTTTAGAATTTTAAAATCTAGTAGGGATAAATAAATTGTCCATAATTTGTTGAATTTAAATTTTTCAATTTTTTTAATTGTCTCTTTTGCCTCAGTGTAATTTTAAATGATTTATAGAATTGTTGTCTTCAAACAAGGGATATATGCTTCACACAACCTTGAAACTTGAGATTGCTATTTATAATATTCATCCACTAAAGTGTTTTTTATGCAATTGAGTCTATTACTTGTATTTTTGTTCAGTTAACAAATTGAAATAGTATATTTTCACATATTATATTTTTCCTACAAATTAAATCAAACGACATTAATAGTAAATATAAAAATCAAAATATTTCAATTTTGTAATTTTTAGAATTTTAAAATTTGCTAGGGATAACTAAATTGTCAATACTCTGTTGAATTTCAATTTTGCAATTTTCCTAATTGTCTCCTTTGTCTCAATGCAATTTGAAATGATTTATAGAATTCTTGTCTTCAGACAAATTACTTAAGAAAAAGGAAAAGCAACGGACTTTAATAAGATAGTTCCCCACTCCTATCTAGGGATATATGCTTCACACAACCTTGAAACTTGAGATTACTATTTATAATATTCATACACTAAAGTGTCTTTTGTGTAATTGTATCCATTACTTGTATTTGTATTCAATTAACATATGCAAATATTATATTTTCACATATTATATTTTCTCACCAATTAAATCGAACGACATTAACGTTAAATTTAAAAATCAAAATATTTTAATTTTGCATTTCTTCGAATTTTAAAATCTACTAGGGATAAATGAATTATCAATACTCTGTTGAATTTAAATTTTGCAATTTTCTGAATTGTCTCCTTTACCTCAATGCAATTTGAAATGATTTATATAATTTTTAGGCAAATTACTTAAGAAAAAGCTTAAGCAATAGACTGTAATAAAAAGGTTCTGCACACACATCCAGGGATATATGCTTAACATAACATTAAAACTTGGGATTGATATTTATAATATCCATCCACTAAAGTGTATTTTATGCAATTGAGTCTATTACTTGTATTTTTGTTCAATTAAGTTATTCAAATATTGTATTTTTCTCACCAATCAAATCAATTGACACTAACAACAAATTTCAAAATCAAAATATTGCATTTTTCCAATTTTTAGAATTTTAAAATCTGCTCGAGACAAATAAATTCTCCATAATCTATTAAAATTAAATTTTGCAATTGTCTTAATTCTCTCCTTTGCCTAAATGCAATTTGAAATGATTTATAGAATTCTTGTATTTAGACAAATTACCTAAGAAATAGGAAAAACAATAGACTCTAATAAGATGGTTTCGTACTCCTATCAAGCGATATATGTTTCACACAACCTTGAAACTTAAGATTGCTATTTATAATATTCATCCACTCGAGTGTCTTTTATGCAATTGAGTTCATTACTTATATTTTTGTTCAATTAGTATATTTAAATATTATATTTTTCACATAGTATATTTTTCTAACTAATTAAATCAAACGACATTAACGATAAATTCAAAAATCAAAATATTTCAATTTTGAAATTTTTAGAATTTTGAAATCTACTACGGATAAGTAAATTGTCAATACTCTGTTGAATTTAAATTTTGCAATTTTCGGAATTGTCTCCTTTGCCTCAACACAATTTGAAATAATTTATGTAATCTTTAGGCAAATTACTTAAGAAAAAACAAAAGCAATCGACTGTAATAAGAAAGCTTTACACTCCCATCTAGTGATATATGCTTAACACAACATTGAAACTTGAGATTACTATTTATAATATTCATCTACTAAAGTGTATTTTATGCAATTGAGTTCATTATTTGTATTTTTCTTCAATTAACATATCAAATACGATATTTTTCACATATTATATTTTTCCCACTAATTAAATCAAATGACATTAACAATAAATTTAAAAATCAAAATATTTCAATTTTGCAATTTTTCAAATTTTAAAATTTAGTAGGGATAAGTGAATTGTCAATACATTGTTGAATTTACATTTTGCAATTTTCTGAATTGTCTCCTTTCCCTCAATGTAATTTGAAATAATTTAAATAATGTTCAGGCAAATTACTTAAGAAAAAGCAAAAGTAATAGACTGTAATAAGATGGTTCTGCACTCCCATTTTGGGATATATGCTTAACATAACATTAAAACTTGGGATTGCTATTTATAATATTCATCCACTAAAGTGTATTTTATGCAATTGAGTCCATTACTTGTATTTTTGTTCAATTAACATATTCATATAGTATATTTTTCACATATTATATTTTTCTCACCAATTAAATCAAACGACATTAATATTAAATTTAAAAATCAAAATATTTCAATTTTGCCCTTTTTCGAATTTTAAAATCTGCTAGGGATAAGTGAATTGTCAATACTCTGTTGAAATTAAATTTTGCAATTTTCTGAATTGTCTCCTTTGCCTCAACGCAATTTGAAATGATTTATATAATTTTCAGGTAAATTATTTAAGAAAAAGCAAAAGTAATGGACTATAATAAGAAGGTTATGCACTCCCACCTAGAGATATATGCTTAACACAACATTAAAACTTGGGATTGCTATTTATAATATTCATCCACTAAAATGCATTTTATGCAATTGAGTCCATTACTTGTATTTTTGTTTAATTAACTTATTGAAATATTGTATTTTTCTCACCAATCAAATCAAACAACATTAATAACAAATTTAACAATCAAAATATTGCATTTGTGCAATTTTTAGAATTTTAAAATCTGCTAGGGATAAATAAATTGTCAATACTCTGTTGAATTTAAATTTTGCAATTTTCTGAATTGTCTCCATTGCCTTAACACAATTTGAAATGATTTATATAATTTTCAGGCAAATTATTTAAGAAAAAGAAAAAGTAATGGACTGCAATAAGAAAGTTATGCACTCTCATCTAGAGATATATGCTTAACACAACATTGAAACTTGGGATTGCTATTTATAATATTCATCCACTAAAGTGCATTTTATGCAATTGAGTCCATTACTTGTATTTTTGTTTAATTAACTTATTGAAATATTGTATTTTTCTCACCAATCAAATCAAACAACATTAATAACAAATTTAACAATCAAAATATTGCATTTGTGCAATTTTTAGAATTTTAAAATCTGCTAGGGATAAATAAATTGTCAATACTCTGTTGAATTTAAATTTTGCAATTTTCTGAATTGTCTCTATTGCCTCAACGCAATTTGAAATGATTTATATAATCTTCACGCAAATTACTTAAGAAAAAGCAAAAGTAATGGACTCTAATAAGAAGGTTTTGCACTCCCATCTAGGGATATATGCTTAACACAACATTGAAACTTGAGATTGCTATTTATAATATTCATCCACTAAAGTGTATTTTATGCAATTGAGTCCATTACTTGTATTTTTGTTCAATTAACTTATTCAAATATTGTATTCTTCTCCTTTGCCTCAATGTAATTTGAAATGATTTATAAAATTCATGTGTTCAGACAAATTACTTAAGAAAATGGAAAAGCAATGGACTCTAATAAGATCGTTCCGCACTCCTATCTAAGGATATATGCTTCACACAACCTTGAAACTTAGGATTGCTATTTATAATATTCATCCACTAAAGTGTCTTTTATAAAATTGAGTTCATTACTTGTATTTTTGTTCAATTAGAATATTCAAATATTATATTTTTCACATAGTATATTTTTCTTACCAATTAAATCAAACAACATTAACGATAAAATTAAAAATCAAAATATTTCAATTTTGCGCTTTTTGGAATTTTAAAATTTGCTAGGGATAAGTGAATTGTCAATACTCTGTTGAAATTAAATTTTGCAATTTTCTAAATTGTCTCCTTTACTTCAAAGCAATTTGAAATGGTTTATATAATTTTCAGGCAAATTATTTAAGAAAAAGCAAAAGTAATAGACTGTAAGAAGAAGGTTATGCACTCCCATTTAGGGATATATGCTTAACACAACATTGAAACTTGGGATTGTTATTTATAATATTCATCCACTAAAGTGTATTTTATGCAATTAAGTCCATTACTTGTATTTTTGTTCAATTAACTTATTCAAATATTGTATTTTTCACATATTATATTTTTCTCACCAATTAAATCAAACGACATTAACAATAAATTTAAAAATCAAAATATTTCAATGTTGCAATTTTTTGAATTTAAAATCAGGTAAGGATAAATGAATTGTCAATACTCTGTTTAATTTAAATTTTGCAATTTTTTGAATTGCCTCCTTTGCCTCAACAAAATTTGAAATGATTTATATAATATTCAGGCAAATTACTTAAGAAAAAGCAAAAGCAATGGACTGTAATAAGAAGGTTCTACACTCCCATCTAGGGATATATGCTTAACAAAACATTGAAACTTGGGTTTGCTATTTATAATATTCATGCAATAAAGTGTATTTTATGCAATTGTGTCCATTACTTACATTTTTGTTCAATTAACATCTTCAAATATGATATTTTTCACATATTATATTGTTTAGAATTGTCTCCTTTGCCTCAACGCAATTTGAAATGATTTATATAATCTTCACGCAAGTTGCTTAAGAAAAGGCAACATCAATGGGCTGTAATAAGACGGTTCTGCACTCCCATTTAGGGATATATGCTTAATACAACATTGAAACTTGGATTGCTATTTATAATATTCATCCGCTAAAGTGTATTTTAAGCAATTGAGTTCATTACTTGTATTTTTGTTCAATTAACTTATTCAAATATTGTATTTTTCCCACCAATCAAATCAAACGACTTTAACAACAAATTTAAAAATCAAAATATTGCATTTTTGCAATTTTTAGAATTTTAAAATCTGCTAAGGATAAAAAATTGCCAATAATCTCTTGAATTTAAATTTTACAATTTTCTTAATTCTCTCATTTGCCTCAATGCAATTTGAAATGATTTATAGAATTGATGTTTTCAGACAAATTATTTAAGAAAAAGGAAAAGCAATGAACTTTAATAAGATAGTTACGCACTCCCATCTAGGGATATATACTTCACATAACCTTGAAACTGGAGTTTGCTATTTACAATATTTATCCACTAAAGTGTCTTTTATGCAATTGAGTTCTTTACGTGTATTTTTGTTCAATTACCATATCAAATATTATTTGTTTCACATAGTATATTTTTCTCACCAATTAAATCAAACGACATTAACGATAAATTTAAATATCAAAATATTTCAAATTTGCAATTTTTAGATTTTAAAATCTGCTAGGGATAAGTGAATTGTTAATACTCTATTGAATTTAAATTTTGCAATTTTTTGAATTGTCTCATTTGCCTCAACGCAATTGGAAATGATTTATATAATCTTCAGGAAAATTACTTAAGAAAAAGCAAAAGCAATGGATTGTAATAAGAAGATTTTGCACTCCCATCTAGGGATATATGCTTAACACAACATTGAAACTTGGGTTTGCTATTTATAATATTCATCCAATAAAGTGTATTTTATGCAATTGAGCCCATTACTTGTATTTTTGTTCAATTAACATATTCAAATATTATATTTTTACATATTATATTTTTCTCACCAATTAAATCAAACGACATTAATAATAAATATAAAAATCAAAATATTTCAATTTTGTAATTTTTCAAATTTTAAAATCTGGTAAGGATAAATAAATTGTCAATACTCTGTTGAATTTAAATTTTGCAATTTTTTGAATTGTCTCCTTTACCTCAACGCAATTTGAAATAATTTATATAATCTTCAAGCAAATTACTTAAGAAAAAGCAAATGCAATGGACTCTAATAAGGAGGTTCTGCACTCCCATCTAGGGATATATACTTAACACAACATTGAAACTTGGGATTATTATTTATAATATTCAACCACTAAAGTGTATTTTATGTAATTGAGTCCATTACTTGTATTTTTGTTTAATTAACTTTTCAAATACTGTATTTTTCTCACCAATCAAATCAAACGACATTAACATCAAATTTAAAAATCAAAATATTGCATTTTTGCAATTTTTAGAATTTTAAAATCTGCTAGGGATAAATAAATTGTCAATAATCTGTTGAATTTAAATTTTGTAATTTTCTTAATTCTCTCATTGGCCTCAAGGCAATTTGAAATGATTTATATAATTTTCAGGCAAATTACTTAAGACAAAGCAAAAGCAATGGATTGTAATAAGAATGTTCTGCACTCCCATTTAGGGATATATGCTTAACACAACATTGAAATTTGGGTTTGCTATTTATAACATTCATCCAATAAAGTGTATTTTATGCAATTGATTCCATTACTTGTATTTTTGTTCAATTAACATATTCAAATATTATATTTTTCACATATTATATTTTTCTCACCAATTAAATCAAACGACATTAACAATAAATTGAAAAATCAAAATATTTCAATTTTGCACTTTTTTGAATTTTAAAATCTCATATGGATAAATAAATTGTCAATACTCTATTAAATTTAAATTTTGAAAATTTCTAAATTGTCTCTTTTTCCTCAACACAATTTGAAATAATTTATATAATTTTCAGGCAAATTACTTAAGAAAAAGCAAAATCAATTAACTGTAATAAGAAGACTCTATACTCCCATCTAGGGATATATGCTTAACACAACATTGAAACTTGGGATTGCTATTTATAATATTCATCCACTAAAGTGTCTTTTATGCAATTGAGTCCATTACTTGTATTTTTGTTCAATTAAGTTATTCAAATATGTATTTTTCTCACCAATCAAATCAAACGACATTAACAACAAATTTAAAAATCTAAATATTGCATTTTTGCAATTTTAAGAATTTTGAAATCTACTAGGGATAAATAAATTGTTAATAATCTGTTGAATTTAAATTTTGAAATTTTCTTAATTCTCTCCTTTGACTCTATGCAATTTGAAAAGATTCATAAAATTCCTGTTTTTAGACAAATTGCTTAAGAAGAAGGAAAAGCAATGGACTCTAATAAGATGGTTTTGCACTCCCATTTAGGGATATATATTTCACACAACTTTGAAACTTAGGTTTGCTATTTATAACATTCATCCACTAAAGTCTCTTTTATGCAATTATGTCCATTACTTGTATTTTTGTTCAATTAAGATATTCAAATATTATATTTTTCACATATTATATTTTTTTCACCAATTAAATCAAACTACATTAACAATAAAAAGAAAAATCAAAAGATTTCAATTTTGCAATTTTTAGAATTTTAAAATCTGTTAGGGATAACTGAATTGTCAATACTCTGTTGAATTTAAATTTTGCAATTTTCTAAAATGTCTCCTTTGCCTCAACGCAATTTGAAATGATTTATGTAAATTTCAGGCAAATTACTTAAGAAAAAGCAAAAGCAATAGACTATAATAAGAAGGTTCTACACTCCCATCTAGGGATGTATGTATGCTTAATGCAACATTGAAACTTAGGTTTGCTATTTATAATATTGTTATTCCCACAACTTTGTATGGGTTGTAATTGTTGTCAACTAGGGTTAAGTGTGTAAGAAAGTAAAGCCACATGGAAGGGCAAGAAAGTAAATCTGCCGCATAAGGGCAAGAACGTAAATCTGCCACGTAAGTCTTATTAGGGTTTCATGGAAGAGAGTATATAAAGGCCTTGGAAGACAAAACAAAAAAAGAAGGGGGGCCAACAAAATTGAATAAACAGCAACCCTATAACAACTGGCCAAAAGGAAGAGAAAATAATATACCAAAAGGGAACCCGACTGTCGGCAACAAAAAGGAGAAAAAGAGGAGACGACTAAAAAGGGGGCTGAACGAAGAATAGAGGTCGAGAGGAGACGGCCGAAAAGAGAGCAGAACTGCAAGAGTTCAGAAATGACACCACTGGGAAAGCAAACTAGAGACATCACCACCAGGAGCACAAACCAGAATGTGCGACCTCCTGCAAGGAAACCAGAAACACGTCCTGCAAGCAAACCTGAAACGCACAACTAGCAAGAGGAGAAATAAGAAACAGACCACTTAGAAGAGAAGACAGCAGACCTGGTATCTGTGAGATCACTTGGAAGAGAATACAACAGACCTGGTATCCATGAGACCACCCGGAAGAGAAGACAGCAGACCAGAAGCGTGAGGCAGGCCGAGAGACGTGAACCAAAAAAACCAGTAGCGTGAGGCAGGCCAAGAGACGTGAAACGGCAGACCAGAAGCGTGGGTGTACATCAGGAGACGGTGTGAGACTAGAATATGCAACGACATGATAGACCAGATGCGTGAGGACAGGCCGTGAAACAGTAAGACTGTGAAATAGGAGACGGGTGAGATCGTGAGACAGTGAAAGCAGGAGCTGTGTCAGACAACCTAGAGAAGGAATTCAGCGAAACATTGGAAAGAACTCAACGTATTTCCAGATTTCTTCAAGAGAGGTTAAAGAGCGTTGCGGTGAACTTCTAAGTGGCAGTGGAGCAGCCTTTCAATTCAACAGAGACAAGACAAGCTAAAAGAAGGGTAGACATAGTAAGTGACACTCTTTGTATTGTACTTACTTAGTAATTGCAATAGTGAAAGGAGCAGAAGATTAAGACATCCATTGTAATTGGAATTCTCAAGTATAGTGGATAGTCTCGGTAAGGGAGAGCCCCTACCACTGTGGATGTACGTCACGTTGACGGAACCACGTAAATCTCGTGTGTCCTTAATCTACTTTACGTTATGTGTTTTAAATTGAGTTGTGAACGCAGCTAAAGTATCAGCTAACCCATAACCTAACGAAGACCTAAACAAGAACATCCGAATTGTCTATTAGGCAAGGTGTCTGAAAGGTGACTTTGGGAACTATTGTGATTAGTAGGTAGCAATAGATCTACCTTAGTTAAATTTGAGAAAGAGTTGGCTTTTAAGAAGAGATTAAAGTTGTTCACTTACCTGTAAATTGCAAATTGTGGTGATACTGATTCACCCCCCCTCTCAGTATCATAAACTAGTAGATCCTAGGGTGAAGTTGGGAACTTCATTTAGTATTAGAGCACAGGTTCACTAGGATAAAGCTTAACAGCTTGGTGTACTAGTTTGAAGAGCTCCAAAAGTTTTAACTTGTTCAGCATATTGAGAAATGGACGCCGGTACCAGCACCAACACTACTTACAGCAAGAAGGTTCCAATCTTTAACGGAACCAACTACCATATGTGGAGAGTGAGAATGCAGGTGGTATTTGCAACTATGGGCATGAATGTGGAGCAATCTGTACAGGAGGGTTTTGAGCCTCCAGAAGAAGGTAAAGATCCAACCCCAGAGGAATTAAGACAGTTTGAGATAAATGGGAAGGCCTCAAATGTCATCATTTCAGCATTGACAGATGCTGAATATGCTAAAGTTGTGGACTGCAAATCTGCCAAGGAGATATGGGACAGATTGCAGAAAGTCTATGAAGGTGATGGCAAAATGAAGGAGGCCAAGCTACAAGTTTTCAAGGAGAGATATGAATCTCTCAGAATGCAGAAAAATGAGGCAATCCAAGAGTTCTTCACCAGGGTTATTGATGCTGTAAACGATCTTAGAAGTCATGGGAAGAACAAGAAGGACTCATCTATTGTGAAGAAAATTCTGAGAATTCTGCCTGAGAGGTTTGCCTCAAAGGTGGCAGCCATAGAGGAGAGTAGAGATCTCAATTCTATGTCTCTGCATGATCTCCAGTGCAATCTCATTGCATATGAGATGAGAATAAAGTCAACTGAGAGCTCCTTAACGTCAAAGGTATCAAAAGAGGCAGCTTTCAAAGCTATGAAACACTTCTAGATAAAAGAAGAGGAATCATCCAGTGGGGATGATGATGATGATAAGGAAGAAAGTGAAGGTGAAGTGTTGGCATACTTCACAAGGAAGATCAAAGAGGGGTCTAAGAAGGGAAAAGGACAGTTGTCCTTGAGATGTTATTGTTGTGGACAGACTGGACACTTTGCTTCTCAGTGCAAAGTGAAACTTGATGATGAAGATGAGGATGGTGATGATGAGCAGAATTCAAACTGGTGAAGACCATCATTCAAGTCAAGGAAGTCCAGCAAGAAGACTGCTAACCCACAGAAGAAGAAGAGAGGCTCATTCAAGAGTTATGTGAGCCAGACAAAAGAAGCCGATGAGGAGGAAGATGTAGACTCATCAGATGAGCATGCCTTTATAGCATCAGCTCAATGCGGTAGTTCAATCTCTGAAGAGGAAGAGGAGATTAATGAAGAAGAACTAGATCTTGAAGCTGAGTTAGAAGCAGCTTCAAAGGAGATAATCAGAAGGGGTAGAACCATAAGAAGGTTGGAGGCCCATATAAAACGAGTTGAAGCAAAGATTAAGGAAGCAGAAAGTCAAAAGGATGAAATAAGGGCTGAACATATAGACTTGAAGAGAAGATTTGAAGAACATATCAAAATATATGAAGACCTTACTATGGAACCTGGCTTAAGGACTTCAACAATTGAAGAAATGGAGATAAAGTTGCTAAGACTTCAGAAACAACTCAAAAGGAGTGAAGAGAACTTGCAGAAGTTTGAAGTGATAGGAGAAACAAGCCAGTTATCATCAAGCCAGTTCAAAAGAAGGAATATAAATTATCAAAACTGAACAAGTCAAGAGAAGGCAGAGTCAAGTTTGGCAATGATGATTCACTTAACATCAGTGGTCAAGGGTCAGTAAATATTGGAAAAGGAAAGCTGAAAGATGTTCTGCACGTTGAAGGACTCAGATATAATCTAGCATTTGTCAGCCAACTATGTAATGAAGACCATAAAGTGATATTCATAAAAACAGGTTGCCAAGTAAAGAGTAAAAAAGGCAATATTGTTGCAGCTGGGAAGAGAACAACTAGAAATTTATATGTGATTGATAAGGACAAGACAAATAGCTATTTACTTACAAAAGAAGAAGAAAATCAACTCTAGCATAGGAGGTTGGGACACTTAACATAGAAGAACATAAGGAAGCTGACCACTACTCATGCAATCAGAGACATTCCAAACCTCAAGAGAGAGAGGGAGTATGTCTGCTCAGCATGCTCTAAAGGAAAACAGGTCAGAAAGTAGTATAAGACCAAAGAGGTCAATTCTGAAGCAGTGCTTGACATTGTACATACTGATTTGTGTGGGCTGATGAGAACAAAAGGGTTGAATGGTGAGAGGTACTTCATTTTATTTGTTGATGATTATTCCAAAAGGACCAGCATTAAGCACCTCAAACACAAGTCAGAAGTTTTGAAATGCTTCAAGAGATACAGAAGATTGGCTGAAAATGAGAGTGGAAAGAAGATCAAAGTATTAAGGTTAGATCAAGGCACTGAATTCACAAATGGAGCTTTTGAAGATTACCTTGAGAAGCATAGAATTCACCATTAGATGGCAGTAGCAAGAACACCTCAACAGAACGGGGTGGTAGAGAGGAAAAATAGAGCTGTGGTTGAAATGGCAAGAACTCTACTACTGGAATCCAAGCTTCACACAAGATTTTGGACAGAAACAACATTTACAGCCGTGCACCTATTAAACAAAGTTTTACTAAGGCCCAATACTGATAAGACTCCATATGAGCTATGGAGTGGGAAGAAGACAATAGCCAAGTATCTTAGAATCTTTAGTAGCCCATGTTTTGTGAAGAACAAGGAGCAAAACTTGGGAAAATTCTATGCTAGGTCAGATGAAGGCATCTTTGTGGGATACTCAGCAAAGACAAAAGGTTACAAAGTTTTTCTGCATAAACTGGGAAAAGTGGTCACTTCCAGTGATATGAGAATAGATGAAATCTGGAAAACAATGCATAATGGAGAAGTTGAGGACAGTGAAGAAGATGACTTCAAGATAGATGAAGAATCTAACCAACATGAAGAAGAGGGAAAAGAAGTAAGTTCAGACTCAGAGAAGAGTGAGTCTGAAGATGAAGAAGGAGATTCTCTTGCAACTAAGACTGTGCAAGAGAGAAAGACAAAGAAGACATGGACCAGTGCTCATCAAGGAAATCAAATAATAGGTAACCCATCAGCAGGAGTTACAACAAGAAGAAGAATTGTGGGAGCTACTGCTTTACTCTCACAAGTTGAACCTAATTTTGTTGAAGAGGCTATACAAGACAAAGCCTGGGTCAAAGCTATCAATGAGGAGCTAGACCAAATTGAGAAGAATGAAACATGGGAATTGGTCCTAAGACCCACTAACAAGAATGTCATAGGAACAAAATGGGTGTTTAAAAATAAACACAATGAAGATGGCAAGGTGGTGAGGAACAAGGCTAGGCTGGTTTGCAAAGGCTACACTCAGATAGAAGGAGTAGATGTTGATGAAACTTTTGCACTAGTAGCAAGGTTGGAAACTATTAGAATGTTCTTAGCTTTAGCAGCACATAAGAGGTATAAAGTTCACCAGATTGATGTGAAATCAGCCTTTCTGAATGGGCTCTTGAAAGAAGAAGTGTATATTGAACAACCCGATGGAGTACAAGTGAGGATGAGACACACGTGTGCAAGCTGAAGAAAGCCTTGTATGGCCTTAAACAAGCCCCAAGAGCATGGTACAGCAGGCAGGACGCGTATTTAAGAAGGTTGAATATTAGAAGAGGAACAGTTGATAATAACCTATATGTGTTCAACTCAGAGAAAGGCCAACTGATAACCATAGTATAAGTAGATGACATCATCTTTAGAGGGGATCACTTTGAGCTATGCCAAGAATTTGCACAGAAGATGAGTGAGGAATTTGAGATGTCATTGATTGGAGAAATGACTTACTTTCTTGGATTACAGATAAAACAGTGTGAAGAAGGTATTTTTATTTCTCAAACAAAATATGCCAAAGAGATGCTGAAAAAGTTTGACATGGAGGATAGCAGACTTGTCAGTACCACTATGCCAGTAGGCTGCAAGTTAACAAAAGATCAGGAAGGAAGGAGTACAAGCCCTACAAAATACAAGAAGATGATAGAGAGCCTTTTGTACCTTACAACATCAAGGCCTAATCTCATGCAAGCTGTGTGCATTGCTAGCAGATTCCAAGCTGATCCTAAGGAATCTCATGTGTTGGCAGTGAAAAGAATCCTAAGATTCCTCAAGGGGACACTGGAAATGGGCTTGTGGTATCTTGCCATGGATTCTGTAAAACTACGAGCATACACTGATGCAGACTGGGCAGGAAGTACAGATGACAGAAAATCAACCAGTGGTTGTAGCTTCTACTTGGGTTCAAAGTGTGTTGCATGGCTAAGTAGAAAGCAAAATAGTGTTGCTTTGAGCACAGCGGAGGCTGAGTATATGGCTGCTTGTGCAGCATGTACTCAGGTGATATGGATGCAAAGACAATTGGCCGATTTGGGTGTTGAAGTGAAGTTACCAGTGAGTGTACTTTGTGATAATCAAAGTGCAATTGATCTTAGCAAGAATCCAGTTCAACATTCAAGGAGCAAGCATATTGACATCCAGTATCACTTTATCAAGGATCAAGTGGAAGAGGGCACAATTCAGTTGGAGTATGTCGGCACTAAAGATCAAATCTCAGATATTTTAACTAAACCTCTGTCCACAGAGTTGTTTGAAAAGCATAGAATGAGTCTGTCTATGCAAATGCCTCCTTAAGCCTGAAGTTCAGGTGAATCCTCCATCTCTACTTTGCAGGTTTTTCAAATTTGTGATTGATTGGCAAAAGGGGAGAGAAGCAACAGTGTAGGGGGAGCTGTTAAGGAAGGGGAGTGCATATTTAGGGGGAGTTGTAATCCATCTGTTTCTGGATTATTACTCTAAGAAGATTATAAAGGACTGCTGCATAATGGTTTTTGTTGTGAGTGTTGCCAACAATTACAAAGGGGGAGATTGTTGTTCCCACAGCCTTGTATGGGTTGTAATTGTTGTCAGCTAGGGTTAAGTGTGCAAGAAAGTAAATCTGCCGCATAAGGGCAAGAACGTAAATCCACCACGTAAGCCCTATTAGGGTTTTATGGAAGAGAGTATATAAAGGCCTTGGAAGACAAAACAAAAAAGAAGGGGGGCCAACAAAATTGAATAAACAACAACTCTACAACAACCAGCCAAAAGGAAGAGAAAATAATATACCAAAAGGGAACCCCACTGTCAGCCAAAAAAAGGAGAAAAAGAGGAGATGGCCGAAAGGGGGGCTGAACGAAGAACAGAGGTCGAGATGAGACGGCCGAAAAGAGAGCAGAACGGCAAGAGATTAGAAACAACACCACTGGAAAAGCAAACCAGAAATGTCACCACTGGGAGAGCAAACCAGAACGTGCAACCTCCTGCAAGGAAACCAGAAACACGTCCTGCAAGCAAACCTGAAATGCATAACCAGCAATAGGAGAAATAAGAAACATACCACCCAGAAGAGAAGACAACAGACCTGGTATCTGTGAGATCACCCAGAAGAGAATACAGCAGACCTGGTATCCGTGAGACCACCCGGAAGAGAAGACAGCAGACCAGAAGTGTGAGGCAGGCTGAGAGACGTGAACTAGAAAAACCAGTAGCGTGAGGCAGGCCAAGAGATGTGAAATGGCAGACCAGAAGCGTGGGTGTATGTCAAGAGATGGCGTGAGACCAGAACGTGCAACGGCATGACAGACCAAAAGTGTGAGGACAGGCCGTGAAACAGTAAGACCATGAAATAGGAGATGGGTGAGACCGTGAGACAGTGAAAGCAGGAGCTGTGTGAGACAACCTAGAGAAGGAATTTGGTGAAGCATCGGAAAGAACTCAACGTATTTCCAGATTTCTTCAAGAGAGGTTAAAGAGCGTTGCGGTGAACTTCTAAGCGGCAGTGGAGCAGCCTTTCAATTCAACAGAGGCAAGACAAGTTAGAAGAAGGGTAGACACAGTAAGTGACACTCTTTGTATTGTACTTGCTTAGTAATTGCAACAGTGAAAGGAGCAGAAGATCAAGACATCCATTGTAATTGGAATTCTCAAATATAGGGGATAGTTTCGGTAAGGGAGAGCCCCTACCACTGTGGATGTACGTCACATTGACGAAACCACATAAATCTCATGTGTCCTTAATCTGCTTTACGTTTTGTGTTTTGAATTAAGTTGTGAACGCAACTAAAGTATCAGCCAACCCATAACCTAACGAAGACCTAAACAAGAACATCCAAATTGTCTATTAGGCAAGGTGTCTGAAAGGTGACTTTGGGGACTATTGTGATTAGTAAGTAGCAATAGATCTACCTTAGTCGAATTTGAGAAAGAGTTCGCTTTTAAAAAGAGATTGAAGTTGTTCACTTACCTGCAAATTGCGAATTGTGGTGATACTGATTCACCCCCCTCTCAGTATCACAAACTAGTAGATCCTAGGGTGAAGTTGGGAACTTCAAATATTAATCCACTAAAGTGTCTTTTATGCAATTAAGTCCATTACTTGTATTTTTGTTCAATTACCATATTCAAATATTATATTTTTCACATAGTGTATTTTTCTCACCAATTAAATCAAACGGTATTAATGATAAATTTAAAAATCAAAATTTTTCACTTTTGTAATTTTTTGAATTTTAAAATTTGGTAGGGATAAATGAATTGTCAATACTCTGTTGAATTTAAATTTTGCAATTTTCTGAATTGTCTCCTTTGCCTCAATGCAATTTGAAATGATTTATATAATTTTTAGGAAAATTACTTAAGAAAAAGCAAAAGCAATGGATTGTAATAAGAAGGTTCTGCACTCCCATCTAGAGATATATGCTTAACACAACATTGAAACTTGAGCTTGCTATTTATAATATTCATCCAGTAAAGTATATTTTATACAATTAAGTCCATTACTTGTATTTTTGTTCAATTAACATATTCAAATATTATATTTTTCACATATTATATTTTCTCACCAATTAAATTAAATTAAACGACATTAACAATAAATTTAAAAATCAAAATATTTCAATTGTGCACTTTTTCGAATTTTAAAATCTAGTAGGGATAAATAAATTGTCAATTACTATGTTGAATTTAAATTTTGCAATTTTTTAAATTGTCTCCTTTGCCTCAATGCAATTTGAAATGATTTATATAATTTTTAGGCAAATTACTTAGGAAAAAGCAAAATCAATTGACTATAATAAGAAGGCTCTGCACTCCTATCTAGGGATATATGTTAACACAACATTGAAACTTGGGATTGCTATTTATAATATTCATCCACTAAAGTGTCTTTTATGCAATTAAGTCCATTACTTGTATTTTTGTTCAATTAACTTATTCAAATATTGTATTTTTCTCAACCAATCAAATCAAACAACATTAACAACAAATTTAAAAATCAAAATATTGCATTTTTGCAACTTTAAGAATTTTAAAATCTACTAGGAATAAATAAATTATCAATAATCTGTTGAATTTAAATTTTACAGTTTTCTTAATTCTCTCCTTTTCCTTAATGCAATTTGAAAAGATTCATAGAATTCCTGTTTTCAGACAAATTACTTAAGAAGAAGGAAAAACAATGGATTCTAATAAGATGGTTTCGCACTCCCATCTAGGGATATATGCTTCACACGACCTTGAAACTTGAGTTTCCTATTTATAATATTCATACCACTAAAGTCTCTTTTATGCAATTGAGTCCATTACTTGTATTTTTGTTCAATTAACATATTGAAATAGTATATTTTCACATATTATATTTTTCCTACAAATTAAATCAAACGACATTAATAGTAAATATAAAAATCAAAAATTTTAATTTTTCAATTTTTAGAATTTTAAAATCTGCTAGAGATAATTGAATTGTCGATACTCTGTTGAATTTAAATTTTCTAATTTTCTAAAATGTCTCCTTTGCCTCAACGCAATTTGAAATGATTTATATAATTTTCAGGCAAATTACTTAAGAAAAAGCAAAAGCAATAGACTATAATAGAAGGTTCTTACACTCCATCTAGGGATTATGCTTAACGCAACATTGAAACTTGGGTTTGCCATTTATAATATTAATCCAATAATGTATTTTATGCAATTGAGTCCATTACTTGTATTTTTGTTCAATTAACATATTCAAATTAATTATTTTCTCACTAATTAAATTAAACGACATTAAATTAAATTAAAATCAAAATATTTCAATTTTGCACTTTTTCAAATTTTAAAATTTGCTAGGGATAAATGAATTGTCAATTCTCTGTTGAATTTAAATTTTGCAATCCTCGGAATTGTCTCCTTTGCCTCAATGCAATTTGAAATAATTTATGTATTCTTCAAGCAAATTACTTAAAGAAGCAAAAGCAATCGACTGTAATAAGAAGGCTCTATACTGCCATCTAGTGATATATGGTCAAACAACATTGAACATTTGGACTGCTATTTATAATATTCATCCACTAAAGTGTCTTTTATATGCAATTAAGTCCATTACTTGTATTTTTGTTCAATTAACATATTCAAATATATATTTTTCACATATTATATTTTTCTCACAAATTAAATCAAACGACATTAAGAATAAATATAAAAATCAAAATATTTCAATTTGCAATTTTTAGAATTTTCAAAATCTACTAAGGGATAACAGAATTGTCAATAGTCTATTGAATTTAAATTTTGCCAATTTTCTGAATTGTCTC
>JAIRCJ010000516.1:8899-52059 GCA_020883675.1 Bruguiera gymnorhiza | reverse complement strand
TATAATATTTATCCACTAAAGAGTATTTTATGCAATTAAGTTTATTACTTGTATTTTTGTTCAATTAACATATTCAAATGTTATTATTTTTCTCACTTAACCAAATCAAACGACATTAATAATAAATTTAAAAATCAAAATATTGCATTTTTCCAATTTTTAGAATTTTAAAATTGACTAGGGATAAATGAATTGTCAATACTCTGTCGAATTTAAATTTTACAATTTTTTGAATGTCTCATTTGCCTCAACGCAATTTGAAATGATTTCTATAATCTTCAGGCAAATTACTTAAGAAAAAGCAAAAACAATGGACTATAATAAGAAGGTTCTGCCTCTTATCGTGGGGTATATGCTAACACAACATTCAAACTGGAATTGCTATTTATAATATTCACCCACTAAAGTGTATTTTATGCAATTGAGTCCATTAGTTGTATTTTTTGTTCAATTAACGTATTCACATATTATATTTTCTCATCAATCAAATCAAACGACATTAACAATAAATTTAATAATCAAAATATTGCATTTTTGCAATTTTTGGTAATTTACAATCTACTAGGGATAAATGAATTGTCAATACTTTGTTGAATTTAAATTTTGCGATTTTTTTGAATTGTCTCTTTTGCCTTAACGTAATTTGAAATGATTTATATAATCTTTGGCAAATTACTTAAGAAAAGCAAAAGCAATAGATTGTAATAAGAAGGTTCAACACTCCATCTTGGGATATATTGTTTGACACAACATTCAAAACTTGGCATTGTTATTTATAATATTCATCAACTAATGTGGATTTTATGCAATTGAGTCCATTCATGTTATTTTTGTTTCATTTAACTTATGTCAAATATTGTATTATTTCCTCACCGATCAAGTCAAACGTACCCCTTAAGAATAACTTTAATAATCAAAATATTGGCTTTTTTGCAATTTTTAGAATTTTAAAATCTGCTATAGATTAAATGAATTGTCAATACCCCTGTTTAATTTAAATTTTGCAATTTTCTAAATTGTCTCATTTGCCTCAACACAATTGAAATGATTTATATAATCTTCAAGCAAATTACTTAAAGAAAAGCAAAATGCAATGGACTGTAATGTATGTTTAACACAAAAAGCAAATGCAAATTACTGAAGCAAAATTACTTAAGAAGGTTACACTGCCATCTTGAGATATATGTTTAAACAACATTGAAACTTGAGATTGCTATTTATAATATTCGTCCACTAACGTGTATTTTATGCAATTTAGTCCTTACTTGTATTTAAAAATCAAAATATTGCATTTTTGCATTTCTAGAATTTTATAATCTACTAGGGATAAATAAATATCAATAATCTGCAGAATTATAATTTTGCAATTTTCTTAATTGTCTCCTTTGCCTCAATGCAATTTGAAACGATTTATAGAATTATTGTCTTCAGACAAATTACTTAGGAAAATGGAAAAGCAATGGACTCCAATAAAATGGTTTCGCATTCCCATCTAGGAATATATGCTTCACACAACCTTGAAACTTGAGATTGCAATTTTATAATATTCATCCACTAAAGTGTCTTTTTTTGCAATTGAGCTCATTACTTGTATTTTTGTTCAAGTAACATATTCAAATATTATATTTTTCACATATTATACTTTTCTCAGCAATTAAATCAATCTACATTAACAATAAATTTAAAAATCAAAATATTTCAATTTTGCAATTTTTAGAATTTAAAATCAACTAGCGATAAATGAATTGTCAATACTCTGTTGAATTTAAATTTTGCAATTTTCTGAATTGTCTCCTTTGTCTCCACGCAATCTGAAATGATTTATATAATTTTTAGGCAAATTACTTAAGAAAAAGCAAAAGTAATCGACTGTAATAAGAAGGTCCTGCACCCCCATTTAAGGATATATGCTTAACGCAACATTGATACTTGGAATTGCTATTTATAATATTGATCCACTAAAGAGTATTTTATGCAATTAAGTATATTACTTGTATTTTTGTTCAATTAACATATTCAAATATTATATTTTTCTCTCCAATCAAATCAAACGACATTAACAATAAATCTAAAAATCAAAATATTGCATTTTTGCAATTTTTAGAATTTTACAATCTACTAGGGATAACTGAATTGTCAATACTCTGTTGAATTTGAATTTTGCAATTTTCTGAATTGTCTCCTTTGTCTCAATGCAATTTGAAATGATTTATATAATATTTAGGCAAATTACTGAAGAAAAAGCAAAAACAATCAATTGTAATAAGAAGATTCTGCACCCCTATCTAGGGATATATGCTTAACACAACATTAAAACTTGAAATTAATATTTATAATATTAATCCACTAAAGTGTATTTTATGCAATTGAGTCCATTACTTGTATTTTTGTTCAATTAACGTATTCACATATTATATTTTTCTCATCAATCAAATCAAACGACATTGACAATAAATTGAAAAATCAAAATATTGCATTTTTCCAATTTTTGGAAATTTACAATCTACTAGGGATAGATGAATTGTCAATACTTTGTTGAATTTAAATTTTGTACTTTTTTGAATTGTCTCCTTTGTCTCAAAGCAATTTGAAATGATTTATATAATCTTCAGGCAAATTACTTAAGAAAAACCAAAAGTAATGGACTGTAATAAGAAGGTTCTGCACTCTCATCTTGGGATATATGCTTAACACAAAATTGAAACTTGGGATTGCTATTCATAATATTCATCTGCTAAAGTGTATTTTATGCAATTGAGTCCATTACTTGTATTTTTGTTCAATTAACTTATTAAGATATTGTATTTTTTTCACCAATTAAATCTAACGACATTAACAACAAATTTAAAAATCGAAATATTGCATTTTTGTAATTTCTAGAATTTTATAATATGCTAGGGATAAATAAATTGTCACTAATCTGCAGAATTATAATTTTGCAATTTTCTTAATTGTCTCCTTTACCTTAATGCAATTTGAAATGATTTATAAAATTTGAAACTTGAGATTGCAATTTATAATATTCATCTACTAAAGTGTCTTTTATGTATTTGAGCCCATTACTTGTATTTTTGTTCAATTAACATATTCAAATATTATATTTTTCACATATTATATTTTTCTCACCAATTAAATCAATCTACATTAACAATAAATTTAAAAATCAAAATATTTCAATTTTGCAATTTTTAGAATTTTAAAATCTGCTAGGGATAAATGAATTGTCAATACTCTATTCAATTTAAATTTTGCAATTTTTTGAATCGTCTCCTTTGTCTTAACGCAATTTGAAATGATTTATATAATCTTCTGGCAAATTACTTAAGAAAAAGCAAAAGTAATGGACTATAATAAGAAGGTTCTGCACTCCCATCTAAGGATATATGCTTAACACAACATTGAAACTTGGGATTGCTATTTATAATATTCATCCACTAACGTGAATTTTATGCAATTGAGTCCATTACTAGTATTTTTGTTCAATTAACTTATTAAGATATTGTATTTTCTTCACCAATCATATCTAAGAACATTAACAACAAATTTAAAAATCAAAATATTGCATTTTTGCAATTTCTAGAATTTTATAATCTGCTATGAATACATAAATTGTCAATAATCTGCAGAATTATAATTTTGCAATTTTTTAATTGTCTCCTTTGCCTTAATGCAATTTGAAATGATTTATAGAATTATTGTCTTTAGACAAATTACTTAGGAAAATGGAAAAGCAATGGACTCAAATAAAATGGTTCCGTACTGCCATCAAGAATATATGCTCCACACAACCTTGAAACTTGAGATTGCAATTTATAATATTCATCCACTAAAGTGTCTTTTATGTAATTGAGCCCATTACTTGTATTTTTGTTCAATTAACATATTCAAATATTATATTTTTCACATATTATATTTTTCTCACCAATTAAATCAATCTACATTAACAATAAATTTAAAAATCAAAATATTTCAATTTTGCAATTTTTAGAATTTTAAAATCTGCTAGGGATAAATGAATTGTCAATACTCTATTCAATTTAAATTTTGCAATTTTTTGAATCGTCTCCTTTATCTTAACGCAATTTGAAATGATTTATATAATCTTCTGGCAAATTACTTAAAAAAAAAGCAAAAGTAATGGACTATAATAAGAAGGTTCTGCACTCCCATCTAGGGATATATGCTTAACACAACATTGAAACTTGGGATTGCTATTTATAATATTCATCCACTAACGTGAATTTTATGCAATTGAGTCCATTACTAGTATTTTTGTTCAATTAACTTATTAAGATATTGTATTTTCTTCACCAATCATATCTAAGAACATTAACAACAAATTTAAAAATCAAAATATTGCATTTTTGCAATTTCTAGAATTTTATAATCTGCTATGAATACATAAATTGTCAATAATCTGCAGAATTATAATTTTGCAATTTTTTAATTGTCTCCTTTACCTTAATGCAATTTGAAATGATTTATAGAATTATTGTCTTTAGACAAATTACTTAGGAAAATGGAAAAGCAATGGACTCAAATAAAATGGTTCCGTACTGCCATCAAGAATATATGCTCCACACAACCTTGAAACTTGAGATTGCAATTTATAATATTCATCCACTAAAGTGTCTTTTATGTAATTGAGCCCATTACTTGTATTTTTGTTCAATTAACATATTCAAATATTATATTTTTCACATATTATATTTTTCTCACCAATTAAATCAATCTACATTAACAATAAATTTAAAAATCAAAATATTTCAATTTTGCAATTTTTAGAATTTTAAAATCTGCTAGGGATAAATGAATTGTCAATACTCTATTCAATTTAAATTTTGCAATTTTTTGAATCGTCTCCTTTATCTTAACGCAATTTGAAATGATTTATATAATCTTCTGGCAAATTACTTAAAAAAAAGCAAAAGTAATGGACTATAATAAGAAGGTTCTGCACTCCCATCTAGGGATATATGCTTAACACAACATTGAAACTTGGGATTGCTATTTATAATATTCATCCACTAACGTGAATTTTATGCAATTGAGTCCATTACTAGTATTTTTGTTCAATTAACTTATTAAGATATTGTATTTTCTTCACCAATCATATCTAAGAACATTAACAACAAATTTAAAAATCAAAATATTGCATTTTTGCAATTTCTAGAATTTTATAATCTGCTATGAATACATAAATTGTCAATAATCTGCAGAATTATAATTTTGCAATTTTTTAATTGTCTCCTTTGCCTTAATGCAATTTGAAATGATTTATAGAATTATTGTCTTTAGACAAATTACTTAGGAAAATGGAAAAGCAATGGACTCAAATAAAATGGTTCCGTACTGCCATCAAGAATATATGCTCCACACAACCTTGAAACTTGAGATTGCAATTTATAATATTCATCCACTAAAGTGTCTTTTATGTAATTGAGCCCATTACTTGTATTTTTGTTCAATTAACATATTCAAATATTATATTTTTCACATATTATATTTTTCTCACCAATTAAATCAATCTACATTAACAATAAATTTAAAAATGAAAATATTTCAATTTTGCAATTTTTAGAATTTTAAAATCTGCTAGGGATAAATGAATTGTCAATACTCTATTCAATTTAAATTTTGCAATTTTTTGAATCGTCTCCTTTATCTTAACGCAATTTGAAATGATTTATATAATCTTCTGGCAAATTACTTAAAAAAAAGCAAAAGTAATGGACTATAATAAGAAGGTTCTGCACTCCCATCTAGGGATATATGCTTAACACAACATTGAAACTTGGGATTGCTATTTATAATATTCATCCACTAACGTGAATTTTATGCAATTGAGTCCATTACTAGTATTTTTGTTCAATTAACTTATTAAGATATTGTATTTTCTTCACCAATCATATCTAAGAACATTAACAACAAATTTAAAAATCAAAATATTGCATTTTTGCAATTTCTAGAATTTTATAATCTGCTATGAATACATAAATTGTCAATAATCTGCAGAATTATAATTTTGCAATTTTTTAATTGTCTCCTTTGCCTTAATGCAATTTGAAATGATTTATAGAATTATTGTCTTTAGACAAATTACTTAGGAAAATGGAAAAGCAATGGACTCAAATAAAATGGTTCCGTACTGCCATCAAGAATATATGCTTCACACAACTTTGAAACTTGAGATTGCAATTTATAATATTCATCCACTAAAGTGTCTTTTATGTAATTGAGCCCATTACTTGTATTTTTGTTCAATTAACATATTCAAATATTATATTTTTCACATATTATATTTTTCTCACCAATTAAATCAATCTACATTAACGATAAATTTAAAAATCAAAATATTTCAATTTTGCAATTTTTAGAATTTTAAAATCTGCTAGGGATAAATGAATTGTCAATACTCTATTCAATTTAAATTTTGCAATTTTTTGAATCGTCTCCTTTATCTTAACGCAATTTGAAATGATTTATATAATCTTCTGGCAAATTACTTAAAAAAAAGCAAAAGTAATGGACTATAATAAGAAGGTTCTGCACTCCCATCTAGGGATATATGCTTAACACAACATTGAAACTTGGGATTGCTATTTATAATATTCATCCATTAACGTGAATTTTATGCAATTGAGTCCATTACTAGTATTTTTGTTCAATTAACTTATTATTGTATTTTTTTCACCAATCATATCTAAGAACATTAACAACAAATTTAAAAATCGAAATATTGCATTTTTGCAATTTCTAGAATTTTATAATCTGCTAGGGATACATAAATTGTCAATAATCTACAGAATTATAATTTTGCAATTTTTTAATTGTCTCCTTTGCCTTAATGCAATTTGAAATGATTTATAGAATTATTGTCTTTAGACAAATTACTTAGGAAAATGGAAAAGCAATGGACTCAAATAAAATGGTTCCGCACTGCCATCTAAGAATATATGCTTCACACAACCTTGAAACTTGAGATTGCAATTTATAATATTCATCCACTAAAGTGTCTTTTATGTAATTGAGCCCATTACTTGTATTTTTGTTCAATTAACATATTCAAATATTATATTTTTCACATATTATATTTTTCTCACCAATTAAATCAATCTACGTTAACAATAAATTTAAAAATGAAAATATTTCAATTTTGCAATTTTTAGAATTTTAAAATCTGCTAGGGATAAATGAATTGTCAATAGTCTGTTGAATTTAGATTTTGCAATTCTCTGAATTGTCTCTTTTGCCTCAACGCAATTTGAAATGATTTATATAATATTCAGGCAAATTACTGAAGAAAAAGCAAAAGTAATCGACTGCAATAAGAAGGTTCTGCACCCCCATCTAGGGATATATGCTTAACACAACATTGAAACTTGAAATTGCTATTTACAATATTCATCCACTAAAGAGTATTTTATGCAATTAAGTCTATTACTTCTATTTTTGTCCGATTAACATATTCAATTATTATATTTTTCTAACCAATCAAATCAAATGACATTAATAATAAATTTAAAAATCAAAATATTGCATTTTTTGCAATTTTTAGAATTTTAAAATCTTCTACGGATAAATGAATTGTCAAAACTTTGTTGAATTTAAATTTCGCAATTTTCTGAATTGTCTCTTTTTCCTCAACGCAATTTGAAATGATTTATATAATCTTTACGCAAATTTCTTAAGAAAAAGAAAAAGCAATCGACTATAATAAGAATATTCTGCACCCCCATCTAGGGATATATGCTTAACACAATATCGATACTTGGAATTTCTATTTATAATATTCATTCTCTAATGTGTATTTTATGCAATTGAGTCCATCACCTGTATTTTTGCCCAATTAACATATTCAAATATTATATTTTTCACATATTATATTTTTTTCACCAATTAAATCAAGTTACATTAATAATAAATTTAAAAATCAAAAGATTTCAATTTTGCAATTTTTAGAATTTTTAAATTTGCTAGGGATAAATGAATTGTCAATACTTTGTTGATTTTAAATTTTGCAATTTTCTAAATTGTCTCATTTGCTAGAATGCAATTTTAACTAATTTATATAATCTTCAGGCAAATTACTTAAGAAAAAGCAAAAGCAATCGATTGTAATAAGAAGGTTTTGCACCCTCATTTGGGGATATATGCTTCACACAACATTGATACTTGGAATTGTTATTTATAATATTTATCCACTAAAGTGTATTTAATGCAATTAAGTCTATTACTTGAATTTTTGTTCAATGAACATCTTTAAATATTATATTTTCCTCACCAATCAAATCAAACGACATTAACAATAATTTTAAAAATCAAAATAATTCATTTTTGCAATTTTTAAAATTTTAAAATCTGCTAGGGATAAATGAATTGTCAATACTCGGTTGAATTTAAATTTTGCAATTTTTTGAATTGTCTCTTTTGCCTCAACGCAATATGAAATGATTTATATAATCTTCAAGCAAATTACTTGAGATAAAGCGAAAGCAATGGACTGTAATAAGAAGGTTCTGCACTCCCATCTAGGGATATATGCTTAACACAACATTGAAACTTGGAATATTTATTTATAATATTCATTCACTAATGCCTATTTTATGCAATTGAGTCCATTACCTGTATGTTTGCTCAATTAACATGTTTAAATATTATATTTTTCTCACCAATCAACTCAAATGAAATTAGCAATATATTTAAAAATCAAAATACTGCATTTTTTGCACTTTTTAGAATTTTAAAATCTGATAGGGATAAATGAATTGTCAATACTCTGTTGAAGTTAAATTTTGCAATATTTTGAATTGTCTCCTTTGCCTCAACACAATTTGAAATGATTTATATCTTCTTCAGGCAAATTACTTAAGAAAAAGCCAAAGCAATGGACTGGAATCAAAAGGTTCTGCACTCCCATCTAGGCATATATGCTTAACACAACATTAAAACTTGGAATTGCTATTTGTAATATTCATCCACTAAAGTGTATTTTATGCAATTGAGTCCATAACTTATATTTTTGTTTAATTAACATATTCAAATATTATATTTTTCACATATTATATTTTTCTGACCAATTAAATCGAGTTACATTAACAATAAATTTTAAAATCAAAATATTTCAATTTTGCAATTTTTAGAATTTTAAAATCTGCTAGGGATAAATGAATTGTCAACACTCTGTTCAATTTAAATTTTGCAATTTTTTGAATCGTCTCCTTTGTCTTAACGCAAATTGAAATGATTTATGTAATCTTCTGGCAAATTACTTAAGAAAAAGCAAAAGCAATGGACTGTAATAAGAGGGTTCTGCACACCCATCTAGGGATACATGCTTAACACAACATTAAAACTTGGAATATCTATTTATAATATTCATTCACTAATGTGCATTTTATGCAATTGAGTCCATCACCTGTATGTTTGCTCAATTAACATGTTTAAATATTATATTTTTCTCACCAATCAAATCAAACGAAATTAACAATATATTTAAAAATAAAAATATTGCATTTTTTGCAATTTTTAGAATTTTAAAATCTGATAGGGATAAATGAATTGTCAATATTCTATTGAATTTAAATTTTTCAATTTTTTGAATTGTCTCCTTTGGCTTAACACAATTTGAAATGACTTATGTAATCCTCAAGCAAATTACTTAAGACAAATGAAAAGCAATAGAATGTAATTAGAAGGTTCTGCAACCTTATCTAGGGATATATGCTTAACGCAACATTGAAACTTAGAATTGCTATTTGTAATATTCATCCACTAAAGTGTATTTTATGCAATTGAGTCCATTACTTGTATTTCTGTTCAATTAACATATTCAAATATTATATTTTTCTCACCAAACAAATCAAACGACATTAACAATAAATTTCAAAATCAAAATACTGCATGTTTGCAATATTTAGAATTTTTCAATCTCATAGGGATAACAAAATTGTCAATACTCTGTTGAATTTAAATTTTGCAATTTTTTGAATTGTCTCCTTTGCCTCAATGCAATATGAAATGATTTATATAATCTTCTGGCAAATTACTTAAGACAAAGCAAAAGCAATGGACTGTAATAAGAAGGTTCTACACTCCCATCTAGGGATATATGCTTAACACGACATTGAAACTTGGAATATCTATTTATAATATTCATTCACTAATGTATATTTTATGCAATTGAGTCCATCACCTATATCTTTGCTCAATTAACATGTTCAAATATTATATTTTTCTCACCAATCAAATCAATCGACATTAACAATAAATTTTAAAATCAAAATATTGCATTTTTTGCAATTTTTTGAATTGTCTCCTTTGCCTCAATGCAATTTGAAATGATTTATATAATCTTCTATCAAATTACTTAAGAAAAAACCAAAGCATTGGACTGTAATTAGAAGGTTCTGCACTCCCATCTAGGGATATATGCTTAACACAACATTAAAACCTCAAATTGCTATTTGTAATATTCATCCATTAAAGTGTATTTTATGCAATTGAGTCCATTTCTTGTATTTTTGTTCTATTAACATATTCAATTATCATATTTCTCTCACCAATCAAATCAAACAACATTAACAATAAATTTAAAAATCAAAATATTGCATTTTTGCAATTTTTAGAATTTTAAAATCTCCTAGAGATAAATGAATTGTCAATACTCTGTTGAATTTAAATTTTGCAATTTTCTGAATTGTCTCCTCTTCCTCAATGCAATTTGAAATTATTTATATAATATTCAGGCAAATTACTTAAGAAGAAGCAAAAGTAATAAACTATAATAAAAAGGTTCTGCACCCCCATCTAGGGATATATGCTTAACATAATATTGAAACATGGAATTGCTATTTGTAATATTCATCCACTAAAGTGTATTTTATGCAATTGAGTCCATTACTTGTATTTCTGTTCAATTAACATATTCAAATATTAGATTTTTCTCACCAATCAAATCAAACGACATTAACAATATATTTAAAAATCAAAATATTGCATTTTTGCAATTTTGAGAATTTTAAAATCTACTAGGGAAAAATGAATTGTCAATACTCTGTTGAATTTAAATTTTGCAATTTTCTAAATTGTCTCATTTGCCACAAAGCAATTTTAAATGATTTATATAATCTTCACGCAAATTACTTAAAAAAAAGTAAAAGCAATCGACTGTAATAAGAAGGTTTTGCACCCCCATGTGGGGATATATGATTAACACAACATTGATGTTTGGAATTGCTATTTATAATATTTATCCACTAAAGATTATTTTATGCAATTAAGTCTATTACTTGAATTTTTGTGCAATTAACATATTCAAATATTATATTTTTCTCATCAATCAAATCAAACGACATTAACAATAAATGTAAAAATTAAAATATTGAATTTTTGCAATTTTTAGAATTTTAAAATCTTCTAGGAATAAATGAATTTTCAATACTCTGTTGAATTTAAATTTTGCAATTTTTTAATCGTCTCATTTGTCACAACGCAATTTTAACTAATTTATATAATCTTCAGGCAAATTACTTCAAAAAAAGCAAAAGCAATCGACTGTAATAAAAAGGTTCTGCACCCCCATCTAGGGATATATGCTTAACACAACATTGATACTTGGAATTGTTATTTATAATATTTTTCCACTAAAGAGTATTTTATACAATTGAGCCCATTACTTGTATTTTTGTTCAATTAACATATTCAAATATTATATTTTTCTCACCAATTAAATCAAGTTACATTAACAATAAATTTAAAAATCAAAATATTTCAAATTTGCAATTTTTAGAATTTTAAAATCTGCTAGGGATAAATGAATTGTTAATACTCTGTTGAATTTAAATTTTGCAATTTTCAGAATTGTCTCCTTTGCCTCAACACAATTTGAAACGACTTATATGATGGACTGTAATAAGAAGGTTCTGCACTCCCATCTAGGGATATATGCTTAACACAACATTGAAACTTGCAATATCTATTTATAATATTGATTCACCAATGTGTATTTTATGCAATTGAGTCCATCACGTGTATTTTTGCTCAATTTACATCTTCAAATATTATATTTTTGTCACCAATCAAATCAAATGACATTAACAATAAATTTAAAAATCAAAATATT
This sequence comes from Bruguiera gymnorhiza, assembly GCA_020883675.1. Lineage (NCBI taxonomy): Eukaryota > Viridiplantae > Streptophyta > Magnoliopsida > Malpighiales > Rhizophoraceae > Bruguiera > Bruguiera gymnorhiza. The sequence goes on along the minus strand of JAIRCJ010000516.1, from coordinate 39,935 downwards.
GCATTTTTTGCAATTTTTAGAATTTTAAAATCTAATAGGGATAAATTAATTGTCAATACTCTGTTGAATTTAAATTCTGCAATTTTTTGAATTGTCTCTTTTGCCTCAACACAATTTTACATGATTTATATATTTTTCAGACAAATTACTTAAGAAAAAGTAAAAGCAATCGACTGTAATAAGAAGGTTCTGCACCCCCATGTGGGGATATAAGATTAACACAACATTGATGCTAGGAATTGCTATTTATAATATTTATCCACTAAAGAGTATTTTAGGCAATTAAATCTATTACTTGTATTTTTGTTCAATTAACATATTCAAATATTATATTTTTCTCATCAATCAAATCAAACGACATTAACAATAAATGTAAAAATTAAAATATTGAATTTTTGCAATTTTTAGAATTTTAAAATCTTCTAGGAATAAATGAATTGTCAATACTCTGTTGAATTTAAATTTTGCAATCTTCTCAATCGTCTCATTTGTCACAACACAATTTTAACTAATTTATATAATCTTCAGGCTAATTACTTCAAAAAAAGCAAAAGCAATTGATTGTAATAAAAAGGTTCTGCACCCCCATCTAGGGATATATGCTTAACACAGCATTGATACTTGGAATTTTTATTTATAATATTTTTCCACTAAAGAGTATTTTATGCAATTGAGCCCATTACTTGTATTTTTGTTCAATTAACATATTCAAATATTATATTTTTCACATATTATATTTTTCTCACTAATTAAATCAAGTTACATTAACAATAAATTTAAAAATCAACACAATTTGAAATGATTTATATAATTTTCAGGCAAATTACTTAAGAAAAAGTAAAAACAATCGACTGTAATAAGAAGGTTCTGCACTCTCCTCTAGCGATTTATGCTTAACATAACATTGAAACGTGAGATTGCTATTTATAATATTCATCTATTAAAGTGTATTTTAAGTAATTGAGTCCATTACTTGTATTTTTGTTCAATTAACATATTTAAATATTGTATTTTTCTCACCAATCAAATCAAATGACTTGAACGATAAATTTAAAAATCAAAATATTGCATTTTTGCAAGTTTTAGAATTTTAAAATCTGCTAGGAATAAATGAATTGTCAATATTCTGTTGAATTTAAATTTTGCAATTTTCTCAATCGTCTCATTTGCCGCAACGCAATTTTAACTAATTTATATGATCTTTAGGCAAATTATTTCAGAAAAAGCAAAAGCAATCGACCGTAATAAAAAGGTTCTGTACCCCCATCTAGGGATATATGCTTAACACAACATTAATGCTTGGAATTGTTATTTATAATATTTTTCCACTAAAGAGTATTTTATGCAATTGAGTCCATTACTTGTATTTTTGTTCAATTAACATATTCAAATATTATATTTTTCTCATCAATTAAATCAAGTTACATTAATAATAAATTTAAAAATCAAAATATTTCAATTTTGCAATTTTTAGAATTTTAAAATTTGCTAGGGATAAATGAATTGTCAATACTCTGTTGAATTTAAATTTTGCAATTTTCAGAATTGTCTCCTTCGCCACAACACAATTTGAAATGACTTATATGATGGACTGTAATAAGAAGGTTCTGCACTCCCATCTAGGGATATATGCTTAACACAACATTGAAACTTGCAATATCTATTTATAATATTGATTCACCAATGTGTATTTTATGCAATTGAGTCCATCACGTGTATTTTTGCTCAATTAACATCTTCAAATATTATATTTTTGTCACCAATCAAATCAAATGACATTAACAATAAATTTAAAAATCAAAATATTGCATTTTTTGCAATTTTTAGAATTTTAAAATCTAATAGGGATAAATGAATTGTCAATACTCTGTTGAATTTAAATTTTGCAATTTTTTGAATTGTCTCCTTTGCCTCAACGCAATTTTACATGATTTATATATTTTTCAGACAAATTACTTAAGAAAAAGTAAAAGCAATCGACTGTAATAAGAAGGTTCTGCACCCCCATGTGGAGATATATGATTAACACAACATTGATGCTAGGAATTGCTATTTATAATATTTATCCACTAAAGAGTATTTTATGCAATGAAATCTATTACTTGTATTTTTTTTCAATTAACAGATTCAAATATTATATTTTTCTCACCAATCAATTCAAATGATATTAACAACAAATTTAAAAATCAAAATATTGCATTCTTGCAATTTTTAGAATTTTAAAATCCCCTAGGGATAAATGAATTGTCAATACTCTGTTGAATTTAAATTGTGCAATTTTATAAATTGTCTCCTTTGCCTCAATGCAATTTGAAATGATTTATAGAATCTTCTAGCAAGTTACTTAAGATAAAACAAAAGCAATTGACTGTAATAAGAAGGTTATGCACTCCCATCTAAGGATATCTATTTAACACAACATTGAAACTTGAGATTGTTATTTATAATATTCATCCACTAAAGTGTATTTTATGCAATTGAGTCCATTACATGTATTTTTGTTCAATTAAGATATTCAAATATTGTATTTTTCTCACCAATCAAATCAAACGACATTCATAATAAATTTAAAAATCAAAATATTGCATTTTTGCAATTTTTAAAATTTTAAAATCTGCTAGGCATAAATGAATTGTTAATACTTTAGTGAATTGTAATTTTGCTATTTTCTGAATTGTCTCCTTTGCCTCACCGCAATTTGAAATGATTTATATAATCTTCAAGCAAGTTACTTAAGAAAAAAGAAAAGTAATGGATTGTAATAAGAAGGTTTTGCACTCTTATCTAAGGATATCTGCTTAACACAACATTAAAACTTGGGATTGCTATTTATAATATTCATCCACTAAAGTGTATTTTATGCAATTAAGTCCATTACTTGTATTTTTGAACAATTAAGATATTCAAAAATTGTATTTTTCTCACCAATCAAATCAAACAACATTCACAATAAATTTAAAAATCAAAATATTGCATTTTTGCAATTTCTAGAATTTTAAAATCTGCAAAGGATAATTGAATTGTCAATTCTCTATTGATTTAAAATTTTGCTATTTTCTAAATTGCCTCATTTACCTCAATGCAATTTGAAATGATTTATATAGTCTTTAGGCAAATTACTTGATAAAAAGCAAAAGCAATGGACTGTAATAAAAAGGTTCTGCAATCTCATCTAGGGATATATGCTTAAGACAATATTGAAACTTGGAATTGTTATTTATAAAATTCATCCACTAAAGTGTATTTAATACAATTGAGTCCATTACTTTTATTTTTGTTCAATCTACTGATTCAAATAATGTATTTTTCTCACCAATCAAATCAAACGACATTAACAACAAGTTTAAAAATCAAAATATTGTATGTTTGCAATTTTTAGAATTTTAAAATCTTCTAGGAATAAATAAATTGTCAATAATCTGTTGAATATAAATTTTGCAATTTTCTTAATTGTCTCCTTTGTCTCAATGCAATTTGAAATGATTTATAGAATTCTTGACTTCAGACAAATTACTTAAGAAAAAGGAAAAGCAATGGACTCTAATAAGATGGTTCCACACTCCCATCTAGGGATATATGCTTTACCCAATCTTGAAACTTGGAATTGCTATTTATAATATTCATCCACTAAAGTGTCTTTTCTGCAATTGAGTCCATTACTTGTATTTTTGTTCAATTCACAAATTCAAATATTATATTTTTCACATATTATATTTTTCTCACCAATTAAATCAAACGACATTAACAATAAATTTAAAAATCAAAATATTTCAATTTTGCAATTTTTAGAATTTTAAAATCTGCTAGGGATAAATGAATTGTCAATACTCTGTTGAATTTAAATTTTGCAATTTTCTGAATTGTCTCCTTTGCCTCAACGCAATTTGAAATGATTTATATAATCTTCAGGCAAATTACTTAAGAAAAAGCAAAAGCAATGGACTGTAATAAGAAGGTTCTGCACTCCCATCTAGGGATATATGCTTAACACAACATTGAAACTTGGGATTGCTATTTATAATATTCATCCACTAAAGTGTATTTTATGCAATTGAGTCCATTACTTGTATTTTTGTTCAATCAACTTATTCAAATAATGTATTTTTCTCACCAATCAAATCAAATGACATTAACAACAAGTTTAAAAATCAAAATATTGTATGTTTGCAATTTTTAGAATTTTAAAATCTTTTAAAAATAAATAAATTGTCAATAATCTGTTGAATATAAATTTTGCAATTTTCTTAATTGTCTCCTTTGCCTCAATACAATTTGAAATGATTATAGAATTCTTGACTTCAGACAAATTACTTACGAAAAAGAAAAGCAATGGACTCTAATAAGATGGTTTCACACTCCTATCTTGGGATATATGTTTTACCCAATCTTGAAATTGGAATTGCTTTATAATATTCATCCACTAAAGTGTCTTTTATGCAATTGAGTCCATTACTTGTATTTTTGTTCAATTACATATTCAATATTATATTTTCACATATTATATTTTTCTCAGCAATTAAATCAAACGACATTAACAATTTTTAATATCTGTTACGGATAAATGAATTTCAATACTCTGTTGAATTTAAATTTTGCAATTTTATAAATTCTCTCCTTTGCCTCAATGCAATTTGATATGATTTATATAATCTTCAGGCAAGTTACTTAAGAAAAAACAAAAGCAATGACTGTAATAAGAAGGTTATGCACTCCCATAAGGATATCTGTTTAACACAACATTGAAACTTGGAATTGCTATTTATAATATTCATCCACTATAGTGTATTTTATGCAATTGAGTCCATTACATGTATTTTTGTTCGATTAAGACATTCAAATATTGTATTTTTCTCACCAATCAAATCAAACGGTATTAACAATAAATTTGAAAATCAAAATATTGCATTTTTTCAATTTCTAAAATTTTAAAATCTACTAGGGATAAATGAATTCTAAATTCTCTGTTGCATTTAAACTATGCTATTTTCTGAATTGTCTCCTTTGCCTTAATGCAATTTGAAATGATTTATATTATCAGCAGACAAATTACTTATGAAAAAGCAAAAGCAATCGACGGTAATAAGAAGGTTCTGCACTCACATCTAGGGATATATGCTTAACACAACATTGAAACTTGGCATTGTTATTTATGATATTCATCCACTGAAGTGTCTTTTATGCAATTAAGTCCATTACTTGTATTTTTGTTCAATTAAGATATTCAAATATTGTATTTTTCTCACCAATCAAATCAAACAACATTAACAATAATTTAAAAATCAAAATATTGCATTTTTGCTATTTTTAGAATTTTCAAATCTACTAGGGATAAATGAATTATCAATACTCTGTTGAATTTAAATTTTGCGATGTTCTTAATTGTCTCCTTTGCCTGAATGCAATATAAAATGATTTATAGAATTCTTGTCTTCAGACAAATTACTCAAGGAAAAGGAAAAGCAATGGATTCTAATAAAGTGGTTCCCCACTCCTATCTAGGGATATATGCTTCACACAACCTTGAAACTTGGGATTGCTATTTATAATATTGATCCACTAAAGTGTCTTTTAAGCAATTGAGTCCATTACTTGTATTTTTCTTCAATTGACATATTCAAATATTATATTTTTTGCATATTATATTTTTCTCACCAATGAAATCAAACGATATTAACAATAAATTTAAAAATCAAAATATTGCATTTTTGCAATTTTTAGAATTTTAAAATCTGCTAAGGATAAATGAATTGTCAATACTCTGATGAATTGAAATTTTGCTATTTTCTGAATTATCTCCTTTGCCTCAACGCAATTTGAAATGATTTATATAATTTCTAGGCAAATTATTTAACAGAAAGCAAAAGCAATGAACTGTAATAAGGAGGCTCTACACTCACATCTAGGGATATATGCTCAAGACAATATTGAATGTTGGGATTGTTATTTATAATATTCATGCACTAATGTGCATTTAATGCAATTGAGTCCATTACTTGTATTTTTGTTCAATTAACTTATTCAAATATTGTATTTTTCTCTCCAATAAGATTAAACGACATTAACAACAAATTTAAAAATCAAAATATTGCATTTTTGCGATTTTTAGAATTTTAAAATCTGTTAGGGATAAATAAATTGTCAATAATCTGTCGAATTTAAATTTTGCAATTTTCTGAATTATCTCCTTTGCCTCAACGCAATTTGAAATGATTTATATAATTTTTAGGCAAATTATTTAAAAGAAAACAAAAGCAATGAACTGTAATAAGAAGGCTCTACACTCCCATCTAGGGATATATGCTTAAGACAATATTGAATGTTGGGATTGTTATTTATAATATTCATCCACTAAAGTGTATTTTATGCAATTAAGTCCATTACTTGTAATTTTGTTCAATTAAGATATTAAAATATTGTATTTTTCTCACCAATCAAATCAAACGGCATTAACAAGAAATTTAAAAATCAAAATATTGCATTTTTGCAATTTTGGAATTTTAAAATCTTTTAGAGATAAATGAATTGTTAATACTCTGTTGAATTGAAATTTTGCTATTTTCTGAATTATCTCCTTTGCCTCAATGCAATTTGAAATGATTTATATAATTTCCAGGCAAATTACTTAAGAGAAAGCAAAAGCAATGGACTGTAATAAGAAGGCTCTACACTCCCATCTAAGGATATATGCTTAAGACAATATTGAATGTTGGGATTATTATTTATAATATTCATGTACTAAAGTGCATTTAATGCAATTGAGTCCATTACTTGTATTTTATTCAATTAACTTATTCAAATATTGTATTTTTCTCTCCAATCAAATTAAACGACATTAACAACAAATTTAGAAATCAAAATATTGCATTTTTGCAATTTTTAGAATTTTAAAAACTGTTAGGGATAAATAAATTGTCAATAATCTGTTGAATTTAAATTTTGCAATTTTCTTAATTGTCTCCTTTGCCTCAATGCAATTTGAAATGATTTATAGAATTCTTGACTTCAGACAAATTACTTAAGAAAAAGGAAAAGCAATGGACTCTAATAAGATGGTTCCGCACTCCCATATAGGGTAATATGCTTCACCTAATCTTGAAACTTGGAATTGCTATTTATAATATTCATCCACTAAAGTGTCTTTTATGTAATTGAGTCCATTACTTGTATTTTTGTTCAATTCACATATTCAAATTTTATATTTTTCACATATTATATTTTTCTCAGCAATTAAATCAAACAACATTAATAATAAGGGTAAAAATGAAAATATTTGAATTTTGCAATTTTTAGAATTTTAAAATCTGTTAGGGATAAATGAATTGTCAATACTCTGTTGAATTGAAATTGTGCAATTTTATAAATTGTATCCTTTGCTTCAATGCAATTTGAAATGATTTATAGAATCTTCAGGCAAGTTATTTAAGAAAAAACAAAAGCTATGGACTGTAATAAGAAGGCTATGCACTCCCATCTAAGAATATCTATTTAACACAACATTGAAACTTGGGATTGTTATTTATAATATTCATCCACTAAAGTGTATTTTATGCAATTGAGTCCATTACATGTATTTTTGTTCAATTAAGATATTCAAATATTGTATTTTTCTCACCAATCAAATCAAACGACATTCACAATAAATTTAAAAATCAAAATATTGCATTTTTGCAATTTTTAAAATTTTAAAATCTGCTAGGCATAAATGAATTGTTAATACTCTAGTGAATTGTAATTTTGTTATTTTCTGAATTGTCTCCTTTGCCTCACCGCAATTTGAAATGATTTATATAATCTTTAGGCAAGTTACTTAAGAAAAAAAGAAAAGCAATGGACTGTAATAAGAAGGTTCTGCACTCCAATTTAAGGATATCTGCTTAACACAACATTAAAACTTGGATTACTATTTATAATATTCATCCACTAAAGTGTATTTTATGCAATTGAGTCCATTAGTTGTATTTTTGAACAATTAAGATATTCAAAAGTTGTATTTTTCTCACCAATCAAATCAAACGACATTCACAATAAATTTAAAAATCAAAATATTGCATTTTTGCAATTTCTAGAATTTTAAAATCTGCAAAGGATAATTAACTTGTCAATTCTTTGTTGATTTAAAATTTTGCTATTTTCTAAATTGCCTCATTTACCTCAACGCAATTTGAAATGATTTATATAGTCTTTAGGCAAATTACTTGATAAAAAGAAAAAGCACTGGACTGCAATAAAAAGGTTCTGCAATCCCATCTAGGGATATATGCTTAAAACAATATTGAAACTTGGAATTGTTATTTATAAAATTCATCCACTATAGTGCATTTAATACAATTGAGTCCATTACTTGTATTTTTGTTCAATCAACTTATTCAAATAATGTATTTTTCTCACCAATCAAATCAAATGACATTAACAACAAGTTTAAAAATCAAAATATTGTATGTTTGCAATTTTTAGAATTTTAAAATCTTCTAGGAATAAATAAATTGTCAATAATCTGTTGAATATAAATTTTGCAATTTTCTTAATTGTCTCCTTTACTTCAATGTAATTTGAAATGATTTATAGAATTCTTGACTTCAGACAAATTACTTAAGAAAAAGGAAAAGCAATGGACTCTAATAAGATGGCTCCGCACTTCCATCTAGGGATATATGCTTTACCCAATCTTGAAACTTGGAATTGCTATTTATAATATTCATCCACTAAAATATCTTTTATGCAATTGAGTCCATTACTTGTATTGTTGTTCAATTCACATATTCAAATATTATATTTTTCACATATTATATTTTTCTCAGCAATTAAATCAAACGACATTAACAATTTTGTAATATCTGTTAGGGATAAATGAATTTTCAATACTCTGTTGAATTTAAATTTTGCAATTTTATAAATTCTCTCCTTTGCCTCAATGCAATTTGAAATGATTTATATAATCTTCAGGCAAGTTACTTAAGAAAGAACAAAAGCAATGGACTGTAATAAGAAGGTTATGCACTCCCATCTAAGGATATTTGTTTAACACAACATTGAAACTTGGGATTGCTATTTATAATATTTATCCACTATAGTGTATTTTATGCAATTGAGTCCATTACTTGTATTTTTGTTCGGTTAAGATATTCAAATATTGTATTTTTCTCACCAATCAAATCAAACGACATTAACAATAAATTTCAAAATCAAAATATTGCATTTTTGCAATTTCTAGAATTTTAAAATCTGCTAGGGATAAATAAATTCTAAATTCTCTGTTGCATTTAAAGTATGCTATTTTCTGAATTGTCTCCTTTCCCTCAACGCAATTTGAAATGATTTATATCATCAGCATACAAATTACTTATGAAAAAGCAAAAGCAATCGACGATAATAAGAAGGTTCTGCACTCACATTTAGGGATATATGCTTAACACAACATTGAAACTTGACACTGTTATTTATGATATTCATCCAACGAAGTGTATTTTATGCAATTAAGTCCATTACTTGTATTTTTGTTCAATTAAGATCTTCAAATATTGTATTTTTCTCACCAATCAAATCAAACGACATTAACAATAAATTTAAAAATCAAAATATTGCATTTTTGCAATTTTTAGAATTTTCAAATCTACTAGGGATAAATGAATTATCAATACTTTGTTGAATTTAAATTTTGCGATGTTCTTAATTGTCTCCTTTGCTTGAATGCAATATAAAATGATTTATAGAATTCTTGTCTTCAGACAAATTACTCAAGGAAAAGGAAAAGCAATGGACTCTAATAAAGTGGTTCCCCACTCCTATCTAGGGATATATGCTTCACACAACCTTGAAACTTGAGATTGCTATTTATAATATTGATCCATTAATGTGTCTTTTATGCAATTGAGTCCATTACTTGTAGTTTTCTTCAATTGACATATTCAAATATTATATTTTTTGCATATTATATTTTTCTCACCAATCAAATCAAACGACATTAACAATAAATTTAAAAATCAAAATATTGTATTTTTGCAATTTTTAGAATTTTAAAATCTGCTAGGTATAAATGAATTGTCAATACTCTGTTGAATTGAAATTTTGCTATTTTCTGAATTATCTCCTTTACCTCAACACAATTTGAAATGATTTATATAATTTCCAAGCAAATTACTTAAGAGAAAGCAAAAGCAATGGACTATAATAAGAAGGCTCTACATTCCCATCTAGGGATATATGCTTAAGACAATATTGAATGTTGGGATTGTTATTTATAATATTCATCCACTAAAGTGTATTTTATGCAATGAAGTCCATTACTTGTAATTTTGTTCAATTAAGATATTAAAATATTGTATTTTTCTCACCAATCAAATCAAATGGCATTAACAACAAATTTAAAAATCAAAATAATGCTTTTTTGAAATTTTTAGAATTTTAAAATCTGCTAGGGATAAATGAATTGTCAATACTCTATTGAATTGAAATTTGCTATTTTCTGAATTATCTCCTTTGTCTCAATGCAATTTGAAATGATTTATATAATTTTCAAGCGAATTACTTAAGAGAAAGCAAAAACAATGGACTGTAATAAGAATGCTCTACACTCCCATCTAAGGATATATGCTTAAGGCAATATTGAATCTTGGCATTGTTATTTATAATATTCATGTACTAAAGTGCATTTAATGCAATTGAGTCCATTACTTGTATTTTTGTTCAATTAACTTATTCAAATATTATATTTTTCTCTCCAATTAAATCAAACGGCATTAACAACAAATTTAAAAATCAAAATATTGCATTTTTGCAATTTTTAGAATTTTAAAATCTGTTACAGATAAATAAATTGTCAATAATCTGTTGAATTTAAATTTTGCAATTTTCTTAATTGTCTCCTTTGCCTCAATGCAATTTGAAATGATTTATAGAATTCTTGACTTCAAACAAATTACTTAAGAAAAAGGAAAAGCAATGGACTCTAATAAGAAGGTTCTGCACTCCCATCTAGGGATATATGCTTTACCCAATCTTGAAACTTGCAATTGCTATTTATAATATTCATCCACTAAAGTGTCTTTTATGCAATTGAGTCCATTACTTGTAGTTTTGTTCAATTCACATATTCAAATTTTATATTTTTAACATATTATATTTTTCTCGGCAATTAAATTAAATGACATTAACAATAAATTTAAAAATGAAAATATTTCAATTTTGCAATTTTTAGAATTTTAAAATCTATTAGGGATAAATGAATTGTCAATACTCTGTTGAATTTAAATTTTGCAATTTTATAAATTGTCTCCTTTGTCCCAATGCAATTTGAAATGATTTATATAATCTTCAGGCAAGTTACTTAAGAAGAAACAAAAGCAATGGATTGTAATAAGAAGGTTATGCACTCCCATCTAAGGATATCTATTTAACACAACTTTGAAACTTGTTATTGCTATTTATAATATTCATCCACTAAAGTGTATTTTATGCAATTGAGTCCATTACTTATATTTTTGTTCGATTAAGATATTCAAATATTGTAATTTTCTCACCAATCAAATCAAACGACATTAACAATAAATTTAAAAATCAAAATATTGCATTTTTGCAATTTTTAGAATTTTAAAATCTGCTAGGTATAATTGAATTGTAAATTCTCTGTTGCATTTAAATTATGTTATTTTCTGAATTCTCTCATTTGCCTCAATGCAATTTGAAATGATTTATATCATCAGTAGGCAAATTAGTTATGAAAAAGCAAAAGCAATCAACTGTAATAAGAAGGTTCTGCACTCCCATCTAAGGATATACGCTTAACACAACATTGAAACTTGGCACTGTTATTTATCATATTCATCCACTAAACTGTATTTTATGCAATTAAGTCCATTACTTGTATTTTTGTTCAATTAAGATGTTTAAATATTGTATTTTTCTCACCAATCAAATCAAACGACATTAACAATAAATTTAAAAATCAAAATATTGCTTTTTTGCAATTTTTAGAATTTTAAAATCTGCTAGGGATAAATGAATTGCCAATGCTCTGTTGAATTTAAATTTTGCAATTTTCTTAATTGTCTCTTTTGCCTCAATGCAATTTTAAATGATTTATAGAATTCTTGTCTTCGGACAAATTACTTAAGAAAAAGGAAAAGCAATGGACTCTAACAAGGTAGTTCCCCACTCTTATTTAGGGATATATGCTTTACACAACCTTGAAACTTAAGATTGCTATTTATAATATTCATCCACTAAAGTGTCTTTTATGCAATTGAGTCCATTGCTTGTATTTTTGCTCAATTAAGATATTCAAATATTGCATTTTTCTCACCAATCAAATCAAACGACATTAACAACAAATTTAAAAATCAAAATATTGCATTTTTGCAATTTTTAGAATTTAAAAATCTGCTAGGGACAAATAAAGCTATTAAACTTAAATTTTGCAATTTTCTTAATTGTCTCCTTTGCCTCAATGCAATTTGAAATGATTTATAGAATTCTTGTCTTCAGATAAATTACTTAAGAAAACGGAAAAGCAATGGACCCTAATGAGATGGTTCCCCACTCCCATCTAAGAATATATGCTTCACACAACCTAGAAACTTGGGATTGTTATTTATAATATTGATCCGCTAAAGTGTATTTTATGCAATTAAGTCCATTACTTATATTTTTGTTCAATTGACATATTCAAATATTATATTTTTCACATATTATATTTTACTTACCAATTAAATCAAACGACATTAACAATAAATTTAAAAATCAAAATATTGCATTTTTGAAATTTTTAGAATTTGAAAATCTGCTAGGTATAAATGAATTGTCAATACTTTGTTGAATTTAACTTTTGCAATATTATGAATTGTTTCCTTTGCCTCAACGCAATTTGAAATGATTTATATAATCTTTAGGCGAATTACTTAAGAAAAAGCAAAAGCACTGAACTGTAATAAAAGGTTCTGCACTCCTATCTAGGGATATATGCTTAACACAACATTGAAACTTGGGTTTGCTATTTATAATATTCATCCACTAAAGTGTATTTTATGCAATTGAGTCCATTACTTGTATTTTTGTTCAATTAACATATTCAAATATTATTGTTGTTCCCACAGCCTTGTATGGGTTGTAATTGTTGTCAACTAGGGTTAAGTGTGCAAGAGAGTAAAGTCATATGGAAGGGCAGTAAAGTCACATGGAAGGGCAAGAAAGTAAATCTGCCGCGTAAGGGCAAGAACGTAAGTCTGCCATATATGCCCTATTAGGGTTTTATGGAAGAAAGTATATAAAGGCCTTGGAAGACAAAACTAGGGTAGAGGGCCGACACAATTGAATAAACAGCAACCCTACAACAATCGGCCAAAAGGAAGAGAGAGCAGAACGGCAAGAGATCAGAAACGCCACCACTGGGAGAGCAAACCAGAAACGTCACCACCGGGAAAGCAAACCAGAAACACGTCCTGCAAGCAAACCTAAAACACCTCCTGCAAGCAAAACCAGAAACGCCTCCTACAAGCAAACCAGAAACAAATCCTGCAAGCAAACTAAAAACGCACAACCAGCAAGAGGAGAAATAAGAAACAGACCACCCGCAAGAGAAGACAGCAGACCTGGTATCCGTGAGACCACCCGGAAGAGAAGACAACAGACTAGAAGCGTGAGGCAGGCCGAGAGACGTGAAACAGCAGACCAGAAGCGTGAGACCAGAACATGCGACAGCGTGACTGATCAGAAGCGTGGGGTAGGTCGTGAGATGTGAAACGGTAGACCAGAAGCTTGAGTGGAAGCTGTGAAACCGTGAGACGGTGAAAGCAGGAGTTGTGTGAAACAACCTAGAGAAGGAATTCAGCGAAGCATCAGAAAGAACTCAACGTATTTCCAGATTTCTTCAAGAGAGGTTAGAGAGCGTTGCGGTGAACTTCTAAGCGGCAGTGGAGCAGCCTTTCAATTCAACAGAGGAAAGACAAGCTAGAAGAAGGGTAGACACAGTAAGTGACACTCTTTGTACTGTACTTGCTTAGTAATTGCAATACTGAAAGGAGTAGAAGATTAAGACATCCATTGTAACTAGAATTCTCAAGTATAGTGGATAGTCTCGGTAAGGGAGAGTCCCTACCACCATGGATGTACGTCACATTGATGGAACCACGTAAATCTCGTGTGTCCTTAATTTGCTTTACATTCTGTGTTTTGAATTGAGTTGTGAATGCAGCTAAAGTATCAGCCAACCCATAACCTAACGAAGACCTAAACAAGAACATCCGAATTGTCTACTAGGCAAGGTGTTTGAAAGGTGACTTTAGGGACTATTGTGATTAATAGGTAGCAATAGATCTACCTTAGTCGAATCTGAGAAAGAGTTCGCTTTTAAGAAGATATTGAAGTTGTTCACTTTCCTGCAAATTGCGAATTGTGGTGATACTGATTCACCCCCCCTCTCAGTATCACAAACTAGTAGATCTTAGGGTGAAGTTGGGAACTTCAATTGGTATCAGAGCACAGGTTCACCAGGATAAAACTTAACAGCTTGGTGTACTAGTTTGAAGAGCTCCAGAAGTTTTAACTTGTTCAGCATACTGAGAAATGGACACCGGTACCAGCACCAGCACTACTTACAGCAAAAAGGTTCCAATCTTCAACGGAACCAACTACCATATGTGGAGAGCAAGAATGCAGGTGGTATTTGCAACCATGGGCATGAACGTGGTGAAATCTGTACAGGAGGGTTTTGAGTCTCTAGAAGAAGGTAAAGATCCAACCCCAGAGGAATTAAGACAGTTTGAGATAAATGGGAAGGCCTTGAACGTCATCATTTCAGCATTGGCAGATGCTGAATATGCTAAAGTTATGGACTGCAAATCTGCCAAGGAGATATGGGACAGATTGCAGAAAGTCTATGAAGGTGATGGCAGAATGAAGGAGGCCAAGCTTCAAGTTTTCAAGGAGAAATATGAATCTCTCAGAATGCAGAAAAATGAGACAGTCCAAGAGTTCTTCACCAGGGTTATTGATGCTGTAAACGATATTAGAAGTCATGGGAAGAACAAGAAGGACTCATCTATTGTGAAGAAAATTCTGAGAATTCTGCCTGAGAGGTTTGCCTCAAAGGTGGCAGCCATAGAGGAGAGTAGAGATCTCAATTCTATGTCTCTGCATGATCTCCAGTGCAATCTCATTGCATATGAGATGAGAATAAAGTCAACTGAGAGCTCCTCAATGTCAAAGGTATCAAAGGAGGCAGCTTTCAAAGCTATGAAACACTTGAAGATAAAAGAAGAGGAAGAATCATCCAGTGAGGATGATGATGATGATGAGGAAGAAAGTGAAGGTGAAGTGTTGGCATACTTTACAAGGAAATTCAAAAGGGGTCTAAGAAAGGAAAAGGACAGTTGTCCTTGAGATGTTATCGTTGTGGACAGACTGGACATTTTGCTTCTCAGTGCAAAGTGAAACTTGATGATGAAGATGAGGATGGTGATGATGAGCAGAATTCAAAATGGAGAAGACCATCATTCAAGTCAAGGAAGTCCAGCAAGAAGACTGCTAGCCCACAGAAGAAGAAGAGAGGCTCATTGAAGAGTTATGTGAGCCAGACAAAAGAAGCCGATGAGGAGGAAGATGTAGACTCATCAGATGAGCATGCCTTTATGGCATCAACTCAAGGTGGTAGTTCAACCTCTAAAGAGGAAGAGGAGGTTGATGAAGAAGAACCAGATCTTGAAGCTGAGTTGGAAGCAGCTTCAAAGGAGATAATCAGAAGGGGCAGAACAATAAGAAGGTTAGAGGCCCACATAAAACAAGTTGAAGCAAAGTCTGAGGAAGCTGAAAGTCAAAAGGATGAAATAAGGGCTGAACATATTGACTTGAAGAGAAGATTTGAAGAACAGATCAAAATATGTGAAGACCTTACTATGGAGCTTGGCTCAAGGACTTCAACAATTGAAGAAATGGAGATAGAGTTGCTGAGACTTCAGCAACAACTCAAAAGGAGTGAAGAGAATGTGCAGAAGCTTGAAATGATAGGAGAAACAAGTTCTGCAAGAGAAAAGAAGAATGAAGAGCAAGTGCAGCAATCTGAGGCTGCATTGCCTAAAGATAATAAGAATGTGCCACAGAAGTTGAAAGAGAAGGTTGTGACTCAGGAGAAGATAGCTGAGAATAAAGAGAATTTGAAGAAGCAACCTAGGGTGGCAAACAAAAATGAAGAAAAGAAGGTCAGCCAGCAAAGGGCTATAGCTGAACAGAAGAAGGAGAAAAAGGTGGCTAAAATAAAAGCCACACAAGCAAAGAAACCAGCCACGTTGCCTACACAGCAAGTAATGAACAAAAGAAAACAAGCTGTGATTAGACCCAAGATGAGGCAGTTTCAAGGTCACTGTCTTTATTGTGGAGTTTGGGGTCATAAGGCAAGTAACTGCTGGTGGAGAAGGCCAGTATATGTCTCCAACTTGAGAAGATACGATGCTGCATACAGGGGGAGACAATACAAAATTCAGAGGAGAACACCTGTCGTGAGTTCTTGCACATACTGTAAAAGGCAAGGACACACTGACAAGGATTGTTGGTGAAGCCCAAACCAGTGGTTTCAAAGAACAAGTTTGCTATATTGGAACACTTGGAATAGTGTGAAAGGTGCAGGCAGGATGGCCATAATGCCAAGAGATGCATAACACTTCTCCCTGAGCAAGAGAAGGCACTCAATGGCACAATGAAAGCAATTAGTACAGTCAAAACTGAGAAAAAGGAGAAAGCTATCATTAAGCCAGTTCAAAAGAAGAATATAAAGTTAAAAGGGAGGTGGCTAATATAGCTGAAATTGCATTAAAGGCTGACTACAAGGATAAGCAGTGGATCTTTGATAGTGGGTGCACTTCACACATGACAGGAGATAAGAGTAAATTATCAAATTGAACAAGTCAAGAGAAGGCAAAGTCAAGTTTGGTAATGATGATTCACTCAACATCAGTGGTCAAGGGTCAATAAATATTGGAAAAGAAAACTGAAAGATGTTCTGCATGTTGAAGGACTCAGATATAATCTAGCATCTGTTAGCCAACTATGCAATGAAGACCATAAAGTGATATTCACAAAAACAGGTTGCCAAGTAAAGAGTAAAGAAGGCAATACTATTGCAGCTGGGAAAAGAACAGCTGGAAATTTATATGTAATTGATGAGGACAAGACAAACAGCTGTTTACTTACAAAGAAGAAGAAATCAACTCTGGGCATAGGAGGCTGGACACTTAACACAAAAGAACATGAGGAAGCTGACCACGACTCGTGCAATCAGAGACATTCCAGACCTTAAAGAGAGAGAGGGAGTATGTCTGCTCAGCATACTCTAAAGGAAAATAGGTTAGAAACAGNCAGGATGGCCATAATGCAAGAGATTGGCATGAACCACTTCTCCCTGAGCAAGAGAAGGCCACTCAATGGCACAGTAAAGCAATTAGTACAGTCAACTGAGAAAAAAGGAGAAAGCTATCATCAAGCCAGTTCAAAAGAAGGAATATAAAGCTAAAAGGGAGGTGGCTAATATAGCTGAAATTGCATTAAAGGCTGACTACAAGGATAAGTAGTGGATCCTTGATAGTGGGTGCACTTCACACATGACAGGAGACAAGAGTAAATTATCAAAACTGAACAAGTCAAGAGAAGGCAGAGTCAAGTTTAACAATGATGATTCACTCAACATCAATGGTCAAGGGTCAGTAAATATTGGAAAAGGAAACTGAAAATGTTCTGCATGTTGAAGGACTCAGATATAATCTAGCATCTGTCAGCCAACTATGCAATGAAGACCATAAAGTGATATTCACAAAAATAGGTTGCCAAGTAAAGAGTAAAGAAGGCAATACTGTTGCAGCTGGGAAAAGAACAGCTGGAAATTTATATGTAATTGATGAGGACAAGACAAACAGCTGTTTACTTACAAAGGAAGAAGAAAATCAACTCTGGCATAGGAGGCTGGGACACTTAACACAAAAGAACATGAGGAAGCTGACCACGACTCATGCAATCAGAGACATTCCAGACCTTAAGAGAGAGAGGGAGTATGTCTGCTCAACATGCTCTAAAGGAAAACAGGTTAGAAAGTAGTATAAGACCAAAGAGGTCAATTTTGAAGCAGTGCTTGACATTGTAAATACTGATTTGTGTGGGCCGATGAGAACAAAAGGGTTGAATGGTGAGAGGTACTTCATCTTGTTTGTTGATGATTATTCGAGAAGGATCTGCATCATGCACCTCACACATAAGTCAGAAGTTTTGAAATGCTTCAAGAGATACAGAAGATTGGCTGAAAATGAGAGTGGAAAGAAGATCAAAGTATTGAGGTTAGATCAAGGCACTGAATTCACAAATGGAGCTTTTGAAGATTACCTTGAGAAGCATGGAATTCACCATCAGATGACAGCAGCAAGAACTCCTCGACAGAACGGGGTGGTAGAGAGGAAAAATAGAGCTGTGGTTGAAATGGCAAGAACTCTACTGCTGGAATCCAAGCTTCACACAAGATTTTGGACAGAAGCAACATTTACAACCGTGCACCTATTGAACAGAGTTTCACTAAGGCCCAATACTGATAAGACTCCATATGAGCTATGCAGTGGGAAAAAGACAACAGCCAAGTATCTTAGAATCTTTGGCAGCCCATGTTTTGTGAAGAATAAGGAGCAAAACTTGGGAAAATTCCATACTAGGTCAGATGAAGGCATCTTTGTGGGATACTCAACAAAGACAAAAGGTTACAGAGTTTTTCTGCATAAACTAGGAAAAGTGGTCACTTCTAGTGATGTGAGAATAGATGAAAACTGGAAAACAATGCATAATGGAGAAGCTGAGGATAGTGAAGAAGATGACTTCAAGATAGATGAAGAATCTGACCAACATGAAGAAGTGGGAAAAGAAGTAAGTTCAGATTCAGAGAAAAGTGAGTCTGAAGATGAAGAAGGAGATTCTCTTGCAACTAAGACTGTGTAAGAGAGAAAGACAAAGAATATATGGACCAGTGCTCATCAAGGAAATCAAATAATAGGTGACCCATCAGTAGGAGTTATAACAAGAAGAAGAATTGTGGGAGCTACTGCTTTACTCTCACAAGTTGAACCTAAATCTATTGAAGAGGCTGCACAAGACAAAGCCTGGATCAAAGCTATCAATGAGGAGCTGGATCAAATCGAGAAGAATGAAACATGGGAGCTGGTTCCAAGACCCACTAACAAGAATGTCATAGGAACAAAATGGGTGTTTAAAATAAACACAATGAAGATGGCAAGGTGGTGAGGAACAAGGCTAGGCTGGTTTGCAAAGGCTACACTCAGATAGAAGGAGTAGATGTTGATGAAACTTTTGCACCAATAGCAAGGTTGGAAACTATCAGAATGTTCTTAGTTTTGGCAGCACATAAGAGGTATAAAGTTTACCAGATGGATGTGAAATTGGCCTTTCTAAATGGGCTCCTGAAAGAAGAAGTGTATATTGAACAACCCGACGAAGTACAAATCAGTGAGGATGAGACAAACGTGTGCAAGCTGAAGAAAGCCTTGTATGGCCTTAAACAAGCCCCAAGAGCATGGTACAGCAGGCTGGACACGTATTTGAGAAGGTTGAACTTCAGAAGAGGAACAGTTGATAATAACCTATATGTGTTCAACTCAGAGAAAGGCCAACTGATAACCATAGTATATGTAGATGACATCATCTTTGGAGGGGATCACTCTGAGCTATGCCAAGAATTTGCACAGAAGATGAGTGAGGAATTTGAGATGTCATTGATTGGAGAAATGACTTACTTTCTTGGATTACAAATAAAACAATGTGAAGAAGGTATTTTTATTTCTCAGACAAAATATGCCAAAGAGATGCTGAAAAAGTTTGACATGAAGGATAGCAGACCTGTCAGTACCCTTATGCCAGTAGGCTGCAAGTTAACAAAAGATCAGAAAGGAAGGAGTACAAGCCCTCCAGAATACAGGAAGATGATAGGGAGCCTTCTGTACCTTACAGCATCAAAGCCTGATCTCATGCAAGCTGTGTGCATCGCCAGCAGATTCCAAGCTGATCCTAAGGAATCTCATGTGTTGGTAGTGAAAAGAATCCTAAGATACCTCAAGGGGACACTGGAAATGGGCTTATGGTATCTTGCCATGGATTCTGTAAAACTACGAGTATACACTGATGCAGACTAGGCAGGAAGCACAGATGATAGAAAATCAACCAATGGCTGCAGCTTCTACTTGGGTTCAAAGTGTGTTGCATGGCTAAGTACAAAGCAAAACAGTGTTGCT
Organism: Bruguiera gymnorhiza; assembly: GCA_020883675.1. Classification (NCBI taxonomy): domain Eukaryota; kingdom Viridiplantae; phylum Streptophyta; class Magnoliopsida; order Malpighiales; family Rhizophoraceae; genus Bruguiera; species Bruguiera gymnorhiza. The sequence goes on along the minus strand of JAIRCJ010000516.1, from coordinate 19,674 downwards.
TTGAGCACAGTGGAGGCTGAGTATATGGCTGCTTATGCAGCATGTACTCAGGTGATATGGATGCAAAGACAATTGGCCGATTTGGGTGTTGAAGTGAAGTTACCAGTGAGTGTACTTTGTGATAATCAAAGTGCAATTGATCTTAGCAAGAATCCAGTTCAACATTCAAGGAGCAAGCATATTGACATCTGGTATCACTTTATCAATGATCAAGAGGAAGAGGGCACAATTCAGTTGGAGTATGTCGGTACTAAAGATCAAATCTCATATATTCTAACTAAACCTTTGTCCACAGAGCTGTTTGAAAAGCACAGAATGAGTCTGTCTGTGCAAATGCCTCCTTAAGCCTGAAGTTCAGGTGAATCCTCCATCTTTACTTTGCAAGTTTTTCAAATTTGTAATTAGTTGGCAAAGGGGGAGAGAAGCAATAGTGCAGGGGGAGCTGTTAAGGAAGGGGGAGTGCATATTTACGGGGAGTTGTAATCCATCTGCTTCTGGATTATTACTCTAAGAAGATTATGAAAAACTGCTGCATAATGACTTTTGTTATGAGTGTTGCCAACAATTACAAAGGGGGAGATTGTTGTTCCCACAGCCTTGTATGGATTGTAATTGTTGTCAACTAGGGTTAAGGGTGCAAGAGAGTAAAGTCATATGGAAGGGCAATAAAGTCACATGGAAGGGCAAGAAAGTAAATCTACCGCGTAAGGGCAAGAACATAAATCTGCCATGTAATCCCTATTAGGGTTTTATGGAAGAGAGTATATAAAGGCCTTGGAAGACAAAACTAGGGCAGAGGGCCAACACAATTGAATAAACAGCAACCCTACAACAACCGGCCAAAAGGAAGAGAGAGCAGAACGGCAAGAGATCAGAAATGACACCACCAGGAGAGCAAACCAGAAACATCACCACCAGGAAAGCAAACCAGAAACACGTCCTGCAAGACACCACCAGGAGAGCAAACCAGAAACATCACCACCAGGAAAGCAAACCAGAAACACGTCCTGCAAGCAAACCTGAAACGCCTCCTGCAAGCAAACCAGAAACACATCCTGCAAGCAAACCAGAAACGCCTCCTGCAAGCAAACCAGAAACACATCCTGCAAGCAAACCAGAAACGCCTCCTGCAAGCAAACCAGAAACGCACAACTAACAAGAGGAGAAATAAGAAACAGACCACCCAGAAGAGAAGACAGCAGACCTGGTATCCATGAGACCACCCGGAAGAGAAGACAGCAGACCTGGTATCATGAGACCACCCGGAAGAGAAGACAGCAGACCTGGTATCCATGAGACCACCCGGAAGAGAAGACAGCAGACTAGAAGCGTGAGGCAGGCCGAGAGACGTGAAACAACAGACCAGAAGCATGAGACCATAACGTGCAACGGCGTGACTGATCAGAAGCGTGGGGCAGGCCGTGAGATGTGAAACGGCAGACCAGAAGCTTGAGTGGAAGCTGTGAAACCGTGAGACGGTGAAAGCAGGAGTTGTGTGAAACAACCTAGAGAAGGAATTCAGCGAAGCATCAGAAAGAACTCAACGTATTTCCAGATTTCTTCAAGAGAGGTTAGAGAGCATTGCGGTGAACTTCTAAGCAGCAGTGGAGCAGCCTTTCAATTCACAGAGGCAAGACAAGCTAGAAGAAGGGTAGACACAGTAAGTGACACTATTTGTATTGTACTTGCTTAGTAATTGCAATAGTGAAAGGAGCAGAAGATTAAGACATCCATTGTAACTAGAATTCTCAAGTATAGTGGATAGTCTCGGTAAGGGAGAGTCCCTACCACCTTGGATGTACGTCACATTGACGGAACCACGTAAATCTCGTGTGTCCTTAATTTGCTTTACGTTCTGTGTTTTGAATTGAGTTGTGAACGCAGCTAAAGTATCAGCCAACGCATAACCTAACGAAGACCTAAACAAGAACATCTAAATTGTTTATTAGGCAAGGTATCTGAAAGGTGACTTTGGGGACTATTGTGATTAATAGGTAGCAATAGATCTACCTTAGTTGAATATGACAAAGAGTTTGCTTTTAAGAAGAGATTGAAGTTGTTTACTTTCCTACGAATTGCGAATTGTGGTGATACTGATTCACCCCCCCTCTCAGTATCAAAAACTAATAAATCTTAGGGTGAAATTGGGAACTTCAATTATATTTTTCACATATTATATTTTTCTTACCAATTAAATCAAACGACATTAACAATAAATTTAAAAATCAAAATATTCCATTTTTTCAATTTTTAGAATTTTAAAATCTACTAGGGTGAAATGAATTGTCAATACTCTGTTGAATTTAAATTTTGCAATTTTCTTAATTGTCTCCTTTGCCTCAATGGAATTTGAAATGATTTATAGAATTCTTGTATTCAGACAAATTACCTAAGAAAAACGAAAAACTATGGACTCTAATAAAATGGTTCCCCCCTCCCATTTAGGGATATATGCTTAACACAACATTGAAACTTGGGTTTGCTACTTATAATATTCATCCACTAAAGTTTATTTTATGCATTTGAGTCCATTACTTGTATTTTTGTTCAATTAACATATTCAAATATTATATTTTTCACATATTATATTTTTTTCAGCAATTAAATTAAATGACATTAACATTAAATTTAAAAATCAAAATATTTCAATTTTCCAATTTGAAATGATTTATATAATTTTCAGGCAAACTACTTAAGAAAAAGGAAAAGCAATGGACTATAATAAGAAGGTTCTGCACTCCCATGCATGGATATATGTTTAACACGACATTGAAACTTAGGATTGCTATTTATAATATTCATCCACTAAAGTGTATTTTATGCAATTGAGTCCATTACTTGTATTTCTGTTCAATTAACTTATTCAGATATTCTATCTTTCTCACCAATCAAATCAAACGACATTAACAACAAATTTAAAAATCAAAATATTGCATTTTTGCAATTTTTAGAATTTTAAAATCTACTAGGGATAAGGGATAAAGAAATTGTTAATAATCTGTAGAATTTAAATTTTGCAATTTTCTTAATTGTCTCCTTTGCCTCAATGTAATTTGAAATGATTTGTAGAATTCCTGTCTTTAGACAAATTACTTAGGAAAAAGGAAAACCAATGGACTCTAAAAAGATGATTCCCTACTCCCATCTAGGGATATATGCTTTACACACCCTTGAAACTTAGAGATTGTTATTTATAATATTCATCCACTAAAATGTTTTTTATGGAATTGAGTCTATTACTTGTATATTTGTTCAATTGACATATTCAAATATTATATTTTTCACATATTATATTTTTCTCACCAAATAAATCAAATGACATTAACAATAAATTTAAAAATCAAAATATCGCATTTTTTGCAATTTTTCAAATTTTAAAATCTACTAGGGATAAATGAATTGTCAATACTCTATTGAATTTAACTTTTGCAATTTTCTAAATTATCTCTTTTGCCTCAACGCAATTCAAAATGATTTATATAATTTTCAAGCAAATTACTTAAGAAAAAGAAAAAGTAATGGACTATAATAAGAAGGTTATGCACTACCATATAGGGATATATGCTTAACACAACATTGAAACTTGGGTTTGCTATTTATAATATTCATCCACTAAAGTATGTTTTATACAATTGAGTCCATGACTTATATTTTTGTTCAATTAACATATTCAAATATTATATTTTTCACATATTATATTTTTCTCACCAATTAAATCAAACGACATTAACAATAAATTTAAAAATCAAAAAATTTCAATTTTGCAATTTTTTGAATTTTAAAATCTGCTAGAAATAACTGAATTGTCAATACTCTGTTGAATTTAAATTTTGCAATTTTCTAAATTGTCTCTTTTGCCTCAATGCAATTTGAAATGATTTATATAATCTTCGAGCAAATTACTTAAGAAAAAGTAAAAGCAAGGTTTTGCACTCCCATCTAGGGATATATGCTTAACTCAACATTGAAACTTGGGATTGCTAATTATAATACTCATCCACGAAAGTGTATTTTATGCAATTGAGTGCATTAATTGTGTTTTTGTTTAATTAACATATTCAAATATTGTATTTTTCTCACCAATTAAATCAAACGACATTAACAACAAATTTAAAAATCAAAATATTGCATTTTTGCAATTTTTAGAATTTTACAATCTGCTAGGGATAAAGAAATTGTTAATAATCTATAGAATTTAAATTTTTCAATTTTCTTAATTGTCTCCTTTGCCTCAATGTAATTTGAAATTATTTATTGAATTCCTTTCTTCAAACAAATTACTTAGGAAAAAGGAAAACCAATGGACTCTAAAAAGATGGTTTCCCACTCCCATCTAGGGATATATCCTTTGCACAACCTTGAAACTTGAGATTGCTATTTATAATATTCATCTACTAAAGTGTGTTTTATGGAATTGAGTCCATTACTTGTATTTTTGTTCAATTAACATATTCAAATATTGTATTTTTCCCACCAATCAAATCAAACAACATAAATAATAAATTTAAAAATCAAAATATCGCATTTTTGCAATTTTTAAAATTTTAAAATCAGCTAAACAGAAATGAATTGTCAATACACTGTTGAATTCCACTTTTGCAATTTTCTGAATTGTCTCCTTTGCCTCTACACAATTTGAAATGATTTATATAATTTTCAGCCAAATTTCTTAAGAAAAAGCAAAAGCGATGGACTATAATAATAAGGTTCTGCACTCTCATCTAGGGATATATGCTTAACATAACATTAAAACTCGGAATTGCTATTTATAATTTTATCCACTAAAGTGTCTTTTATGCAATTGATTCCATTACTTGTGTTTTTGTTCAATTAACATATTCAAATATTGTATTTTTCTCACCAATCAAATCAAACGACATTAACAATAAATTTAAAAATCAAAATATCGCATTTTTGCAATTTTTAGAATTTTAAAATCTGCAAGGGAGAAATGAATTGTTAATATTCTGTTGAATTTAACTTTTGCAATTCCCTGAATTGTCCCCTTCAGGCAAATTACTTAAGGAAAGCAAAAGCAATCGACTATAATAAGAAGGTTCTGCACTCCCATTTAGGGACATATGCTTAACACAACATTGAAACTTGGGATTGCTATTTACAATATTCATCAACTAAAGTGTATTTTATGGAATTGAGTCCATTACTTGTATTTTTGTTCAATTAACTTATTCAAATATTCTATTTTTCTGACCAATCAAATCGAACGACATTAACAAAAAATTTAAAAATCAAAATATTACATTTTTGCAATTTTTAGAATTTTACAATCTGCTAGGGATAAAGAAATTGTTAATGATGTGTAGAATTTAAATTTTGCAATTTTCTTAATTGTCTCCTTTGCCTCAATGTAATTTGAAATCATTTATAGAATTCCTTTCTTCAGACAAATTACTCAGGAAAAAGGAAAACCAATGGACTCTAAAAAGATGGTTCCCCACTCTCATCTAGGGATATATGCTTCACACAACCTTGAAACTTATGATTGCTATTTATAATATTCATCCACTAAAGTGTGTTTTATGGAATTAAGTCCATTATTTGTATTGTTGTTCAATTGACATATTCAAATATTATATTTTTCACATATTATATTTTCTCACCAATTAAATCAAATGACATTAACAATAAATTTAAAAATCAAAATATTGCATTTTTGTAATTCTTAGAATTTTGGAATCTGCTAGGGATAAATGAATTGTCAATACTCTATTGAATTTAAATTTTGCAATTTTCTTAATTGTCTCCTTTGCCTCAATGCAATTTGAAATGATTTATAGAATTCTTGTCTTCAGACAAATTACTTAAGAAAAAGGAAAAGCAATGGAATCTAACAAGGTAGTTCCCCACTCCTATCTAGGGATATATGCTTCACAAAACCTTGAAACTTGTGATTGCTATTTATAATATTCATCCACTAAAGTGTGTTTTATGGAATTAAGTCCATTATTTGTATTGTTGTTCAATTGACATATTCAAATATTATATTTTTCACATATTATATTTTCTCACCAATTAAATCAAATGACTTTAACAATAAATTTAAAAATCAAAATATTGCATTTTTGTAATTCTTAGAATTTTGGAATCTGCTAGGGATAAATGAATTGTCAATACTCTGTTGAATTTAAATTTTGCAATTTTCTTAATTGTCTCCTTTGCCTCAATGCAATTTGAAATGATTTATAGAATTCTTGTCTTCAGACAAATTACTTAAGAAAAAGGAAAAGCAATGGAATCTAACAAGGTAGTTCCCCACTCTTATCTAGGGATATATGCTTCACAAAACCTTGAAACTTGTGATTGCTATTTATAATATTCATCCACTAAAGTGTGTTTTATGGAATTAAGTCCATTATTTGTATTGTTGTTCAATTGACATATTCAAATATTATATTTTTCACATATTATATTTTCTCACCAATTAAATCAAATTACATTAACAATAAATTTAAAAATCAAAATATTGCATTTTTGTAATTCTTAGAATTTTGGAATCTGCTAGGGATAAATGAATTGTCAATACTCTGTTGAATTTAAATTTTGCAATTTTCTTAATTGTCTCCTTTGCCTCAATGCAATTTGAAATGATTTATAGAATTCTTGTCTTCAGACAAATTACTTAAGAAAAAGGAAGAGCAATGGAATCTAACAAGGTAGTTCCCCACTCCTATCTAGGGATATATGCTTAACACAACATTAAAACTTGGGATTGTTGTTTATAATATTCATCCACTAAAGTGTATTTTATGCATTTGAGTCCATTACTTGTAATTTTGTTCAATTAAGATATTCAAATATTGTATTTTTCTCACCAATCAAATCAAACGACATTAACAACAAATTTAAAAATCAAAATATTGCATTTTGACAATTTTTAGAATTTTAAAATCTGCTAGGGATAAATGAATTGTCAATACTCTGTTGAATTTAAATTTTGCAATTTTCTTAATTGTGTCGTTTGCCTCAACGCAATTTGAAATGATTTATATAATCTTTAGGCAAATTACTTAAGAAGAAGCAAAAGCAATAGACAGTAATAAGAACATCCTGCACTCCCATCTAGAGATATATGCTTAACACAACATTGAAACTTGGGTTTGTTATTTATAATATTCATCCACTAAATTGTATTTTATGCAATAGAGTCCATTACTTGTATTTTTGGTCAATTAACATATTCAAATATTATATTTTTCACATAGTATATTTTTCTCACCAATTAAATCGAACGACATTAACAATAAATTGAAAAATCAAATTATTTCAATTTTGTAACTATTTGAATTTTAAAATCTACTATGGATAAGTGAAATGTCAATAGTCTGTTCAATTTAAATTTTGCAATTTTCTAGATTGTCTCCTTTGCCTCGAAGTAATTTGAAATGATTTATATAATCTTCAGGCAAATTACTTAAAAAAAAGCCAAAGCAATGGATTGTAATAAGAAGGTTCTGTAATCCCATCTAGGGTTATATCCTTATCAAAACATTGAAACTTGGGATTGTTATTTATAATATTCATTCACTAAAGTTTATTTTATGCAATTGAGTCCATTACTTGTATATTTATAATATTGCATTTTTGCAATTTTTAGAATTTTAAAATCTGCTAGGGATAAATGAATTGTCAATACTTTGTTGAATTGAAATTTTGCTATTTTCTGAATTGTCTCCTTTGCCTCAACGCAATTTGAAATGATTTATATAATCTTCAGGCAAGTTACTTAAGAAAAAGCAAAAGCAATGGATTGTAATAAGAAGGTTCTGCACTCCCATCTAAGGATATCTGCTTAACACAACATTGAAACTTGGGATTGCTATTTATAATATTCATCCACTAAAGTGTATTTTATGCAAATGAGTCCATTTCTTGTAATTCTTTTCAATTAAGATATTCAAATATTGTATTTTTCTTACCAATCAAATCAAACGACGTTAATAATAAATTTAAAAATCAAATTATTGCATTTTTGCAATTTCTAGAATTTTAAAATCTACTAGGGATAAATGATTGTCAATTCTCTGTTGAATTTAAATTTTGTCATTTTATGAATTATCTCCTTTGCCTCAACGCAATTTGAAATGATTTATATAATTTTCAAGCAAATTACTTAAGAGAGAGCAAAAGCAATGGACTGTAATAAGAAGGCTCTACACTCCCATTTAGGGATATATGCTTAAGACAACATTGAATCTTGGGATTGCAATTTATAATATTCATCCACTATAGTGTGTTTTATGCAATTGCGTCCATTACTTGTATTTTTGTTCAATTAACTTCTTCAAATATTGTATTTTTCTCACCAATCAAATCAAACGACATTAATAACAAATTTAAAAATCAAAATATTGCATTTTTGCAATTTTTAGAATTTTAAAATCTACTAGGGATAAATAAATTGTCAATAATTTATTGAATTTAAATTTTGAAATTTTCTTAATTGTCTCCTTTGCCTCAATGCAATTTGAAATGATTTATAGAATTCTTGACTTCAAACAAATTACTTAAGTAAAAGGAAAAGCAATGGACTCTAATAAGTAAAAGGAAAAGCAATGGACTCTAATAAGATGGTTCTACACTCCCATCTAGGGATATATGCTTCACCCAATCTTGAAACTTGGAATTGCTATTTATAATATTCATCCACTAAAGTGTCTTTTATGTAATTGGGTCCATTACTTGTATTTTTGTTCAATTCACATATTCAAATATTATAGTTTTCACATATTATATTTTTCTCACCCCTCAAATCAAACGACATTAGTAATAAATTTAAAAATCAAAATATTCCATTTTTACAATTTTTAGAATTTTAAAATCTGCTAGGGATAAATGAATTGTCAATACTCTGTTGAATTTAAATTTTGCAATTTTCTAAAGTGTCTACTTTGCCTCCACGCAATTTGAAATGATTTATAGAATTCTTGACTTCAAACAAATTACTTAGGAAAAAGGAAAACCAATGGACTCTAAAAAGATGGTTCCCCACTCCTATTTGGGATACATGATCTACACAACCTTGAAGCTTGAGATTACTATTTATAATATTCATCCACTAAAGTGTCTTTTATGGAATTGTGTCCATTACTTATATTTTTGTTTAATTGACATATTCAAATATTATATTTTTCACATATTATATTTTTCTCACCAATTAAATCAAACGACATCAAAAATAAATTGAAACATCAAAATATTGCATTTTTGCAATTTTTAGAATTTTAAAATCTGCTAGGGATAAATGAATTGTCAATACTCTATTGAATTTAACTTTTGCAATTTTCTGAATTCTCTCATTTGCCTCAATGCAATTTGAAATGATTTCTATAATTTTCAGGCAAATTACATAAGAAAAAGCAAATGCAATGGACTGTAATAAGAAGGTTCAGCACTCCTATCTAGGAATATATGCTTAACACAACATTGAAACTTGAGTTTGCTATTTATAATATTCATCCACTAAAGTGTATTTTATGTAATTGAGTCCATTACTTGTATTTTTGTTCAATTAAAATATTCAAATATTATATTTTTCACATATTATATTTTTCTCACCAATGAAATCAAACGACATTAATAATAAATTTAAAAATCAAAATATTCCATTTTTGCAATTTTTAGAATTTTAAAATCTGCTAGGGATAAATAAATTGTTAATAATCTGTAGAATCTAAATTTTGCAATTTTCTTAATTGTCTCCTTTGCCTCAATGTAATTTGAAACGATTTATAGAATTCCTGTTTGAAGACAAATTACTTAGGAAAAAGAAAAACCAATGGACTCTAAAAAGATGGTTCCCCACTGCTATTTGAGATACATGCTTTACACAACCTTGAAACTTGAGATTTCTATTTATAATATTCATCCACTAAAGTGTCTTTTATGGAATTGTGTCCATTACTTATATTTTTGTTCAATTGACATATTCAAATATTATATTTTTCACATATTATATTTTTCTCACCAATTAAATCAAACAACATTAAAAATAAATTTAAAAATCAAAATATTGTATTTTTACAATTTTTAGAATTTTAAAATCTACTAGGGATAAATGAATTGTCAAATCTTCGTTGAATTTAACTTTTGCAATTTTCTGAATTGTTTCCTTTGCCTCAACGCAATTTGAAATGATTTATATAATCTTTAGGCAAATTATTTAAGAAAAAGCAAAAGCAATGGACTGTAATAAGAAGGTTCTGCACTCCCATATAGGGATATATGCTTAACACAACATTGAAACTTGAGTTTACTATTTATAATATTCATCTACAAAAGTGTATTTTATGCAATTGAGTCCATTACTTATATTTTTGTTCAATTAATATATTCAAATATTATATTTTTCACAGATTATATTTTTCTTACCAATTAAATCAAATGAAATTAACTTTATATTTAAAAATCAAAATATTTCAATTTTGCATTTTTTCGAATTTTAAAATCTACTAGGGATAAATGAATTGTCAATACTCTATTGAATTTAAATTTTGCAATTTTCAGAGTTGTCAAATTGCCTCAACGCAATTTGAAAAGATTTATATAATCTTCAAGCAAATTACTTCTGAAAAAGCAAAAACAATCGATTGTAATAAGAAGGTTCTGCACTCCCATGTAAGGATATATGCTTAACACAACATTAAAATTTGGGATTGCTATTTATAATATTCATCCACTAAAATGTATTTTATGTAATTGAGTCCATTACTTGTATTTTTGCTCAATTAACATATTCAAATATTATATTTTTCACA
>JAIRCJ010000421.1:0-52255 GCA_020883675.1 Bruguiera gymnorhiza | reverse complement strand
TGGAAAGGAGACAATTAAGAAAATTGCAAAATTTAAATTGAACAGATTCTTAACATTGCATTTATCTATACAAGACTTTAAAATTATCAAAGTTGAAAAAAAGCAATGTTTTCATTTTTCAATTTATTGTTAATGGGATTGCCTTTTGATGGTGCGAAATACATAATGTTTGAATATGTTACTTGAACAAAAATACAACTAAGGACTCAATTGTGTAAAATAGACTTTTATGGATTAATATTCTAAATACCAATCCCAAGCTTTAATGTTGGGTCAAGCATATTGGTCTTGAGCAGAGTGGGGAGACTTGTTGCTAGAGTCCATTGCAGTAGCTTTTTCTTGAGTAAGATGTTGGTAGACTAAAGTTATATAAATCATTTATATCGCATTGTCAGAAAGGAGACAATTAAGAAAATTACAAAATTTAAATTGAACAAATTCTTTACGTTGCATTTATCTATATAAGACTTTAAAATTATCAAAGTTAAAAAAAAGAAATGTTTTCATTTTTCAATTTATTGTTAATGCCATTGCATTTTGAATGGTGAGAAATACATAATATTTGAATATGTTAGTTGAACAAAAATACAACTAAAGGACTCAATTGTGTAAAATACATTTTATGGATTAATATTCTAAATAGCAATCCCACGCTTTAATATTAGGTCAAGCGTATTGCTCTTAAGGGGAGTGAGGAGACTTGTTATTAGAGTCCATTGCATTAGCTTTTTCTTAAGTAATATGTTGGTAGACTAAAATTATATAAATCATTTATATCGCATTGTCAGAAAGGAGACAATTAAGAAAATTGAAAATTTAAATTCAATAGAGTCTTAACATTGCATTTATCTATATAAGATTTTAAAATTATCAAAGCTGAAAAAAAAAGCAATGTCTTGATTTTTCAATTTATTACTAATGACATTGCATTTTGAATGGTGAGAAATACATAATGTTTGAATATGTTACTTGAACAAAAATACAACTAAAGGACTCAATTGTGTAAAATACACTTTTATGGATTAATATTCTAAATAGCAATCCTAAGCTTTAATGTTGGCTCAAGCGTATTGCTCTTGAGGGGATTGGGGAGACTTCTAATTAAAGTCCATTGCATTAGATCTTTCTTAAGTAATATGTTTGTAGTCTAAACTTGTATAAATCATTTCATATCGCATTGTTGGAAAGGAGACAATTAAGAAAATTGCAAACTTTAAATTCAACATATTCTTAACGTTGCATTTATCTATATAAGACTTTAAAATTATCAAAGTTGTAAAAAAGCACTGTTTTGATTTTTCAATTTATTGTTAATGCCATTGCATTTTAAATGGTGAGAAATACATAATGTTTGAATATGTTACTTGAACAAAAATACAACTAAAGGACTCAATCGTGTACAATACACTTTTATGGATTAATATTCTAAATAGCAATCCCAAGCTTTAATGTTGGGTCAAGCATATTGTTCTTGAGTGGACTATGGAAACTTCTTATTAGAGTCCATTGCGTTAACTTTTTCTTAAGTAATATGTTTGCAGTATAAAATTATATAAATCCTTTCATATCACATTGTCGGAAAGGAGACAATTAAGAAAATTGAAAAATTTAAATTCAATAGAGTCTTAACATTGCATTTATCTATATAAGATTTTAAAATTATCAAAGCTGAAAAAAAAAGCAATGTCTTGATTTTTCAATTTATTACTAATGACATTGCATTTTGAATGGTGAGAAATACATAATGTTTGAATATGTTACTTGAACAAAAATACAACTAAAGGACTCAATTGTGTAAAATACACTTTTATGGATTAATATTCTAAATAGCATTCCCAAGCTTTAATGTTGGGTCAAACATATTGTTCTTGAGTGGACTGTGGAAACTTCTTATTAGAGTCTATTGTGTTAACTTTTTCTTAAGTAATATGTTTGCAGTATAAAATTATATAAATCCTTTCATATCACATTGTCGGAAAGGAGACAATTAAGAAAATTGCAAAATTTAAATTGAACAAATTCTTAACTTTGCATTTATCTATATAAAACTTTAAAATTATCAAAGTTGAAAAAAAGCAATGTTTTCATTTTTCATTTTATTGTTAATGTGATTGCATTTTGAATGGTGAGAAATACATAATGTTTGAATATGTTACTTGAACAAAAATACAACTAAAGAACTCAATTGTGTAAAATACACTTTTATGGATTAATATTCTAAATAGCAATCCTAAGCTTTAATGTTGGCTCAAGCGTATTGCTCTTGAGGGGATTGGGGAGACTTCTAATTAGAGTCCATTGGATTAGATCTTTCTTAAGTAATATGTTTGTAGTGTAAAATTGTATAAATCATTTCATATCGCATTGTCGAAAAGGAGACAATTAAGAAAATTTCAAACTTTAAATTCAACATATTCTTAACATTCCATTTATCCCTATAAGATTTTAAAATTATAAACGTTGAAAAAATGTAATGTTTTGATTTTTCAATTTATTATTAATGTCATTGCATTTTGAATGGGGAGAAAAACATAATGTTTGAATATGTTAGTTGATCAAAAATACAACTCAAGGATTCAATTGTGTAAACTACACTTTTATGGATTAATATTCTAAATAGCAATCCCAAGCTTTAATGTTGGGTCAAAAATATTGCCCTTGAGGGGAGTTGGGAGCTTGGTATTAGGGTCCATTGCATTAGCTTTTTCTGATGTAATATGTTTGTAGTATAAAATTATATAAATCACGTCATATCGTAATGTCAGAAAGGAGACAATTAAGAAAATTGCAAATTTTAAACTAAACAAACTCTTAACATTGCATTTATCCCTATAAGACTTTAAAATAATAAAAGTTGAAAAAAATACAATGTTTTGATTTTTCAATTTGTTGTTAATTGCATTGCATTTTGAATGGAGAGAAAGACATAATATTTGAATATGTTAATTGATAAAAAATACAAGTAATGGACTCAATTGGATAAAATACATGTTTATGAATGACTATTACAAATAACAATCTCATGCTCTAATGTTGGGTCAAGCATATTGCTCTTGAGGGGACTTAGGAGACTTCTTATTAGAGTCCATTGGATAAGTTTTTTCTTAAGTAATATGTTTGTAGTCTAAAATTATATAAATCATTTCACATTGCATTGTTGAAAAGGAGACAATTAAGAAAATTGCAAAATTTAAATTCCACAAATTCTTAACATTGCATTTATCCCTATAAGACTTCAAAATTATAAAAGTTGAAAAAATGCCATGTTTTGATTTTTCAATTTATTGTTAATGCCATTGCATTTTGAATGGAGAGAAAGACATAATATTTGAATATGTTAATTGATCAAAAATACAAATAATGAACCCAATTGTATAAAATACATGTTTATGGATGACTATTATAAATAACAATCTCAAGCTCTAATGTTGGGTCAAGTGTATTACTCTTGAGGGTACTTGGGAGACTTCTTATTGGAGTCAATTGCGTAAGCATTTTCTTAAGTATTATGTTTGTGGTTTAAAATTATATAAATCATTTCATATCGCATTGTCGGAAAGGAGACAATAAAAAAAATTGTGAAATTTAAATTCAAAAGATTCTTAACATTGAATTTATCCTTTTAAGACTCCAAAATTATAAAACTTGAAAAAATGCAATGTTTTGATTTTTCAATTTATTGTTAATGTCATTGCATTTTGAATGGTGAGAAAAACATAATATTTGAATATATTAATTGAACAAAAATACAACTAAAGGACTCATTTGTCTAAAATACACTTTTACGGATTAATTTTTTAAATAACAATCCCAAGCTTTATTGTTGAGTTAAGCATATTGCTCTTGAGGGGACTTGGGAGACTTTTTATTATAGTCTATAGCATAAGCTCTTTCTTAAGTAATATGTTTATAGACTAAAATTATATAAATCATTTCACATTGCATTATCGAAATGGAGACAATTAAGACAATTGCAAATTTTAAATTCCACAGATTCTTAACATTGCATTTATCCCTTTAAGACATCCAAATTATAAAAGTTGAAAAAATGCAAGGTTTTGATTTCCCAATTTATTATTAGTGCCATTGCATTTTGAGTAAAGAGAAAAACATAATATTTGAATATGTTAATTGATCAAAAATACAAGTAATGGACTCAATTGTATAAAATACACTTTTATGGATTAATATTCTAAATAACAATTCCAAGCTTTAATGTTGGGTCAAGTATATTGCTCTTGAAGGGAGTGGGGAGACTTCTTATTAAAATCCCTTGCATTAGCTTTTTCCTCAATAATATGTTTGTAGGCTAAAATTTTATAAATCATTTCATATCTCATTTTTGGAAAGGAGACAATTAAGAAAATAGCAAAATTTAAAGTCGACAGGTTCTTAACATTACATTTATCCCTATAAGACTTTAAAGTTATAAAGTTGAAAAAATTCAATGTTTTGATTTTTCAAATTGTTGTTAATTCCATATCATTATGATTGGTGAGAAAAACATAATATTTGAATATGTTAATTGAACAAAAATATAACTAAAGGACTCATTTGTGCAAAATACACTTTTATGGATTAATATTCTAAATAGCAATCCCAAACTTTAATGTTGGGTCAAACATATTGCCCTTGAGGGGAGTGGGGAGACTTCTTATTAGAGTCTATTACATTAGCTTTTTCTTAAGTAATATGTTTGTAGTCTCAAATTATATAAATCATTTCATATCTCATTGTCGAAAAGGAGACAATTAAGAAAATTGTAAAATTTAAATTCAATAGATTCTTAACGTTGCATTTATCCCTATAAGACTTTAAGATTATAAAACTTGAAAACATGCAATGTTTTGATTTTTCAATTTATTGTTAATGCCTCTGCATTTTGAATGATGAGAAAAACATTCTATTTGAATATCTTAATTGAACAAATATACAACTAAAGCACTCAATTGTGTAAAATACACTTGTATAGATTAATATTCTAAATAGCGATCCCAAGCTTTAATGTTTGATCAAGCATATTGCTCTTGAGGGGAATGGGTAGACTTCTTATTAGAGTCCATTGCATTAGCTTTTTCTTAAGTAATATGTTTGTAAACTAAAATTATATAAATCATTTCATTTCGCATTGTCGGAAAGGAGACAATTAAGAAAATTGCAAAATTTAAATTCAACAGACTCTTAACATTGCATTTATCACTATAAGACTTTAAAATTATCAAAGTTGAAAAAATATAATGTTTTGATTTTTCAATTTATTGTTAATGCCACTGCATTTTGAATGGAGAGAAAAACGTAATATTTGAATATATTAATTGATCAAAAATACGACTAATGGACTCAATTGTATAAAATACATGTTTATGGATGACTATTATAGATAGCAATCCCAAGCTCTAATGTTGGGTCAAGCGTATTGGTCTAAAAGGGAATGGGGAGACTTCTTATTAGAGTCCATTGCATTAGCTTTTGTTAAGTAATATGCTTGTAACCTACAATTATATAAATCTTTTCAAATCATATTGTCGGAAAGCAGACAATTGAGAAAATTGCAGAATTTAAATTCAACAGATTCTTAACATTGCATTTATCTATAAAAGACTTTAAAATTATCAAAGATGAATAAAAGCAATGTTTTCATTTTTCAATTTATTGTTAATGCCACTGCATTTTGAAGGGTGAGAAGTACATAATATTTGAATATGTTACTTGAACAAAAATACAACTAAAGGACTCAATTGTGTAAAATACACTTTTATGGATTAATATTGTAAATAGCAATCCCAAGCTTTAATGTTGGGTCAAAAATATTGCCCTTGAGGTGAGTGGGGAGACTTCTTATTAAAGTCCATTGCATTTGCTTTTTCCTAGGTAATATGTTTGTAGTCTAAAATTATATAAATCATTTTATATCACATTGTCGGAAAGGCGAAAATTAAGAAAATTGCAAAGTTTAAATTCAACAGATTCTTAACGTTGCATTTATCTCTATAAGATTTTAAAATTATAGATGTTGAGAAAATGCAAGGTTTTGATTTTTCAATTTATTATTAATGCCATTGCATTTTGAATGGAGAGAAAAACATAATATTTAAATATGTTAATTGATGAAAAATACAAGTAATGGACTCAATTGCGTAAAATACACTTTTATGGATTAATATTCTAAATATCAATGCCAAGCTTTAATGTTGGGTCAAGCATATTGCTCTTGAGGGGAGTGGGGAGAATTCTTACTAAAGTCCATTGCATTAGCTTTTTCTTAAGTAATATGTTTGTAGTCTAAAATTATATAAGTCATTTCATATCGCATTGTCAAAAAAGAGACAATTAAGAAAATTGCAAAATTTAAATTCAACAGATTCTTAACATTGCATTTATCCTTATAAGACTTTAAAATTATAAAAGTTGAAATCATGCAAAGTTTTGATTTTTCAATTTCTTATTAGTGTCGCTGCATTTTCATTGCTGAGAAAAACATAATATTTGAATCTGTTGCTTGAACAGAAATACAACTAAAGGACCCAATTGTGTAAAATGCACTTTTATGGATTAATATTCTAGATAGCAATCCCACGCTATAATGTTAAGTGAAGCATATTACTTTTGAGGGGAGTGGAGAGACTTCTTATTAGAGTCCATTGCATTAGCTTTTTCTTAAGTAATATGTTTGTAGTCTAAAATTATATAAATAATTTCATATCACATTGTCAGAAAGGAGATAATTAAGAAAATTGCAAAATTTAAATTCAACAAATTCTTAACATTGCATTTATCGCTATAAGACTTAAAATTATAAAAGTTGAAAAAAATGCAGTGTTTTGATTTTTCAATTTATTGTTAATGCCATTCCATTTTGAATGGACAGAAAAATATAATATTTGAATATGTTAATTGATCAAAATACAAGTAATGGACTCAATTACATAGAATACACTTTTGTAGATTAATATTCTAAATAGCAATGCCAAGCATTAATGTTGGGTCAAGCATATTGCTCTTGAGGGGAGTGGGGAGACTTCTTTTCAAAGTCCATTGCATTAGCTTTTTCTGACGTAATATGTTTGTAGACTAAAATTATATAAATCATTTCATATCGCACTTTCAGAAAGGTGACAATTAAGAAAATTACAAAATTTAAATTCAACAGATTCTTAACATTGCATTTGTCCCTATAATACTTTAAAATTATCAAAGTTGAAAAAATGCAATGTTTTGATTTGTCAATTTATTGTTAATGCCATTGCATTTTGAATAGAGAGAAAAACATAAGATTTGAATATGTTAATTGGTCAAAAATACAAGTAATTGACTCAATTGCATAAAATACACTTTTATGGATTAATATTCTAAATAGCAATCCCAAGCTTTAATGTTGGGTCAAGCATATTGCTCTTAAGGGGAGTGGGGAGAGTTCTTATTAAAGTCCATTGCGTTAGCTTTTTCTTAAGTAATATGTTTGTAGTCTAAAATTATATAAGTCATTTCATATCGCATTGTCAGAAAAGATACAATTAAGAAAATTGCAAAATTGAAATTCAATAGATTCTTTAATTGCATTCATCCTTATAAAAGTTGAAAAAATGCAATGTTTTGATTTTTCATTTTATTGTTAATGCCATTGTATTTATAATGGAGAGAAAAACATAATGTTTAAATATGGTAATTGATAAAAAATATAAGTAACGGACTCAATTGTATAAAATACGTGTTTATGGAAGACTATTATAAATAAAAATCCTAAGCTTTAATGTTGGGTCAAAAATATTGCTCTTGAGAGGACTAGGGGACTTTTTATTAGAGTCCATTGCATTAGCTTTTCCTTAAGTACTATGTTTGTAGGATAAAATTATACAAATCATTTCATATTGCATTGTTGGAAAGAGACAATTAAAAAAATTGCAAAATTTAAATTCAACAGATTCTTAATATTGCATTTATCTTTATAAGACTTTAAAATTATAAAAGTTTAAAAAAATGCAATGTTTTGATCTTTCAATTTATTATTAATGCCACTGCTTTTTGAATTGTGAGAAAGACATAATATTGAAATGTGTTAATTGACCAAAAATACAACTAAAGGACTTATTTGTATAAAATACTCTTTTATGGATTAAAATTCTGAATAGTAACCCCAAACTTTAATGTTGGGTCAAACACATTGCTCTTAAGGGAAGTAGGGACACTTCTTATTAAAGTTCATTGCATTACCTTTTTCCTAAGTGACATGTTTGTAGACTAAAATTATACAAATCATTTCATGTTGTATTGTCGAAAAGGAGACAATTAAGAAAATTGCAAAATTTAAATTCAACAAATTCTTAACATTGCATTTATCCTTGTAACACTTTAAAATTACAAAAGTTGAAAACATGCAATGTTTTGATTTTTCAATTTATTGTTAATGCCATTGCATTTTGAATGGAGAGAAAAAAATAATATTTGAATATGTTAATTGATCAAAAAAACAAGTAGTGGATTCTATTGCATAAAATACACTTTTATGGATTAATATTCTAAATAGCAATCCCAAACTTTAATGTTGGGTCAAGCATATTGCTCTTGTGGGGAGTGGGAAGACTTCTTATTAGAGTCCATTGCATTAGCCTTTTCTTAAGTAATATGTTTGTAGTCTAAAATTATATAAATCATTTCATATCGCATTGTCGGAAAGGAGACAATTAAGAAAATTACAAGATTTAAATTCAACAGATTCTTAACATTGCATTTATCCCTATAAGACTTGAAAATTATAAAAGTTCACAAAAATGCAATGTTTTGATTTTTCAATTTGTTGTTAATGCCACTCCTTTTTGAATTGTGAGAAAGACATAATATTAGAATATGTTAATTGACCAAAAATACAACTAAAGGACTCATTTGTATAAAATACACTTTTATGGATTAAAATTCTGAATAACAATCCTAAACTTTAATGTTGGGTCAAACACATTCCTCTTGAGGGGAGTAAGGAGACTTCTTATTAAAGTTCATTGCATTAGCTTTTTCCTAAGTAACATGTTTGTAGATTAAAATTATATAAATCAATTCATGTCGCATTGTCGTAAAGGAGACAATTAAGAAAATTGCAAAATTTAAATTCAACAGATTCTTAACATTGCATTTATCCTTGTAAGACTTTAAAATTATAAAAGTTGAAAACTTGTAATGTTTTGATTTTTCAATAAATTGTTAAAGCCATTGCATTTTGAATGGAGAGAAAAACATAATATTTGAATATGTTAATTGATCAAAAAGTAATGGACTCAATTGCGTAAAATACACTTCTATGGATTAATATTCTAAATAGCAATCCTAAGCTTTAATGTTAGGTCAAGCATATTGCTTTTAAGGGGAGTGGGGAGACTTCTTATTAGAGTCCATTGCATTAGCTTTTTTTGAAGTAATATGTTTGTAGTATAAAATCATATAAATCATTTCATATCGCATTGTCAGAAAAGAGACAATTAAGAAAATTACAAAATTTAAATTCAACAGATTCTTAACATTGCATTTATCCCTATAAGACTTTAAAATTATAAAAGTTCACAAAAATGCAATGTTTCGATTTTTCAATTTGTTGTTAATGCCACTCCTTTTTGAATTGTGAGAAAGACATAATATTAGAATATGTTAATTGACCAAAAATACAACCAAAGGACTCATTTGTATAAAATACACTTTTATAGATTAAAATTTTGAATAACAATCCCAAACTTTAATGTTGGGTCAAATACATTCCTCTTGAGGGGAGTAAGGAGACTTCTTATTAAAGTTCATTGCATTAGCTTTTTCCTAAGTAACATGTTTGTAGATTAAAATTATATAAATCAATTCATGTCGCATTGTCGTAAAGGAGACAATTAAGAAAATTCAAATTTTAAATTCAACAGATTCTTAACATTGCATTTATCCTTGTAAGACTTTAAAATTATAAAAGTTGAAAACATGCAATGTTTTGATTTTTCAATAAATTGTTAAAGCCATTGCATTTTGAATAGAGAGAAAAACATAATATTTGAATATGTTAATTGATCAAAAAAACAAGTAATGGACTTAATTGCGTAAAATACACTTCTATGGATTAATATTCTAAATAGCAATCCCAAGTTTTAATGTTAGGTCAAGCATATTGCTTTTAAGGGGAGTGGGGAGACTTCTTATTAGAGTCCATTGCATTAGCTTTTTCTGAAGTAATATGTTTGTAGTATAAAATTATATAAATCATTTCATATCGCATTGTCAGAAAAGAGACAATTAAGAAAATTCCAAAATATAAATTCAACAGATTCTTAACATTGCATTTATCCCTATAAGACTTTAAAATTATAAAAGTAGAAAAAATGCAATGTTTTGATTTTTCAATTTGTTGTTAATGTTGCTACATTTTGATTGTTGAGAAAAACATAATATTTGAATCTGTTGCTTGAACAGAAATACAACTAAAGGACTCAATTGTGTAAAATACACTTTTATGGATTAATATCCTAAATAACAATCCCAAGTTTTAATGTTGGGTCAAAAATATTGCTCTTGAGGGGAGTGGAGAGATATGTTTGTAGAGTAAAATTGTATAAATCATTTCATATCGCATTGTCAGAAAGGAGACAATTAAGAAAATTGAAAATTTTAAATTCAACAAATTCTTGACATTGCATTTATCCTTATAAGACTTTGAAATTATAAATGCTAAAAAAATGCAATGTTTTGATTTTTCAATTTATTGTTAATGTCATTGCATTCTGAAAGGAGAGAAAAACATAATATTTGAATATGTTAATTGATGAAAAATGCAAGTAATGGACTCAATTGCGTAAAATACACATTTATGGATTAATATTCTAAATAGCAATCCCAAGCTTTAATGTTGGGTCAAGCATATTGCTTTTAAGGGGAGTAGGGAGACTTCTTATTAGAGTCCATTGCATTAGCTTTTTCTTAAGTAATATGTTTGTGGTCTAAAATTATATAAGTCATTTCATATCACATTGCCGAAAAGGAGACAATTGAGAAAATTGCAAAAGTTAAATTTAACAGATTCTTAATATTGCATTTATCCCTATAAGACTTTAAAATTATAAATGTTGAAAAAATGCAATGTTTTGATTTTCAATTTATTGTTAATGCCATTGCATTTTGAATGAGGAGAAAACCATAATGTTTGAATATGTTAATTGATAAAAAATACAAGTAATGGACTTAATTGTATAAAATACACGTTTATGGATGACTATTATAAATATCAATCCTAAGCTTTAATGATGGGTCAAGCTTATTGCACTTGAAGGGAGTGGGGAGACTTCTTATTATAATACATTGCATTAGCTTTTTCCTAAGTAATATGTTTGTAGACTAAATATATTAATCATTTCATATCATATTAACGAAAAGGAGACAATTAAGGAAATTGCAAAATTTAAATTCAACAGATTCTTAACTTTGCATTTGTCTCGATAAGACTTTAAAATTATTAAATTTGAAAAAATGCAATATTTTGATTTTTCAATTTATTGTTAATGCCACTGCATTTTAATTGGTGAGAAAAACATAATATTTTAATATGTGAATTGAACAAAAATACAACTAAAGGGCTCATTTGTGAAAAATACCCTTATATGGATTAATATTCTAAATAGCAATTGCAAGCTTTAATGTTGGGTTAAAAATATTGCTCTTGAGGGGAATAGGGAGACTTCTTACTAGAGTCCACTGCATTAGTTTTTCTAAATTAATATATTTGTAGTCTAAAATTATATAAATCATTTCATATCGTATTGTTGGAAAGGAGACAATTAAGAAATTGAAAAATTCAAATTCAATAGATTCTTGACATTGCATTATCCTTATAAGACATTAAAATTATAAATGTTGAAAAATGTAATGTTTTGGTTTTCCAATTTATTGTTAATGCCACTGTATTTTGAATGGTGAGAAAAACATAGGGTTTGAATATGTTAATTGATCAAAAATACAAGTAATGGACTTAATTGTATTAAAATACACGTTTGTGGATGACTATTATAAATAGGAATCCCAAGTTTTAAAGGTTGGGTTAAGCGTATTGCTCCTTGAAGGGACTGGGGTGACTTCTTATTAGAGTCCATTGCATTAGCTTNTTTAAAAAAATGCAATGTTTTGATCTTTCAATTTATTATTAATGCCACTGCTTTTGAATTTGAGAAGAAATAATATTGAAATGTGTAATTGACCAAAAATACAACTAAAGGACTTATTTGTATAAAAATACTCTTTTATGGATTAAAATTCTGAATAAGTAACCCAAACTTTAATGTTGGGTCAAACACATTGCTCTTAGGGAAGTAGGACACTTCTTATTAAGTTCATTGCATTACCTTTCCTAAGTGACATGTTTGTAGATATAAATTATACAAATCATTTCATGTTGTATTGTCGAAAGGAGACAATTAAGAAAATTGCAAAATTTAAATTCAACAAATCTTAAACATGCATTTATCCTTGTAACACTTTAAAATTAAAAAGTTGAAAACATGCAATGTTTTTGATTTTTCAATTTATTGTTAATGCCATTGCATTTTGAATGGAGAGAAAAAATAATATTTGAATATGTTAATTGATCAAAAAAACAAGTAATGGACTCTATTGCATAAAATACACTTTTATGGATTAATATTCTAAATAGCAATCCCAAACTTTAATGTTGGGTCAAGCATATTGCTCTTGTGGGAGTGGGAAGATTCTTATATAGAGTCCATTGCATTAGCCTTTCTTAAGTAATATGTTTGTAGTCTAAAATTACTATAAATCATTCATATCGCATTGTCGGAAAGGAGACAATTAAGAAAATTACAAGATTTTAAATTCAACAGATCTTAACATTGCATTTATCCCTATAAGACTTGAAAATTATAAAAGTTCACAAAAATGCAATGTTTTTGATTTTTCAATTTGTTGTTAATGCCACTCCTTTTTGAATTGTGAGAAAGACATAATATTAGAATATGTTAATTGACCAAAAATACAACTAAAGGACTCATTTGTATAAAATACACTTTATGGATTAAAATTCTGAATAACAATCCTAAACTTTAATGTTGGGGTCAAACACATTCCTCTTGAGGGGAGTAAGGAGACTTCTTATTAAAGTTCATTGCATTAGCTTTTTCCTAAGTAACATGTTGTAGATTAAAATTATATAAATCAATTCATGTCGCATTGTCGTAAAGGAGACAATTAAGAAAATTGCAAAATTTAAATTCAACAGATTCTTAACATTGCATTTATCCTTGTAAGACTTTAAAATTATAAAAGTTGAAAACTTGTAATGTTTTGATTTTTCAATAAATTGTTAAAGCCATTGCATTTTGAATGGAGAGAAAAACATAATATTTGAATATGTTAATTGATCAAAAAGTAATGGACTCAATTGCGTAAAATACACTTCTATGGATTAATATTCTAAATAGCAATCCTAAGCTTTAATGTTAGGTCAAGCATATTGCTTTTAAGGGGAGTGGGGAGACTTCTTATTAGAGTCCATTGCATTAGCTTTTTTTGAAGTAATATGTTTGTAGTATAAAATCATATAAATCATTTCATATCGCATTGTCAGAAAAGAGACAATTAAGAAAATTACAAAATTTAAATTCAACAGATTCTTACATTGCATTTATCCCTATAAGACTTTAAAATTATAAAAGTTCACAAAAATGCAATGTTTCGATTTTTCAATTTGTTGTTAATGCCACTCCTTTTTGAATTGTGAGAAAGACATAATATTAGAATATGTTAATTGACCAAAAATACAACCAAAGGACTCATTTGTATAAAATACACTTTTATAGATTAAAATTTTGAATAACAATCCCAAACTTTAATGTTGGGTCAAATACATTCCTCTTGAGGGGAGTAAGGAGACTTCTTATTAAAGTTCATTGCATTAAGCTTTTTCCTAAGTAACATGTTTGTAGATTAAAATTATATAATCAATTCATGTCGCATTGTCGTAAAGGAGACAATTAAGAAAATTCAAATTTTAAATTCAACAGATTCTTAACATTGCATTTATCCTTGTAAGACTTTAAAATTATAAAAGTTGAAAACATGCAATGTTTTGATTTTTCAATAAATTGTTAAAGCCATTGCATTTTGAATAGAGAGAAAAACATAATATTTGAATATGTTAATTGATCAAAAAAACAAGTAATGGACTTAATTGCGTAAAATACACTTCTATGGATTAATATTCTAAATAGCAATCCCAAGTTTTAATGTTAGGTCAAGCATATTGCTTTTAAGGGGAGTGGGGAGACTTCTTATTAGAGTCCATTGCATTAGCTTTTTCTGAAGTAATATGTTTGTAGTATAAAATTATATAAATCATTTCATATCGCATTGTCAGAAAAGAGACAATTAAGAAAATTCCAAAATATAAATTCAACAGATTCTTAACATTGCATTTATCCCTATAAGACTTTAAAATTATAAAAGTAGAAAAAATGCAATGTTTTGATTTTTCAATTTGTTGTTAATGTTGCTACATTTTGATTGTTGAGAAAAACATAATATTTGAATCTGTTGCTTGAACAGAAATACAACTAAAGGACTCAATTGTGTAAAATACACTTTTATGGATTAATATCCTAAATAACAATCCCAAGTTTTAATGTTGGGTCAAAAATATTGCTCTTGAGGGGAGTGGAGAGATATGTTTGTAGAGTAAAATTGTATAAATCATTTCATATCGCATTGTCAGAAAGGAGACAATTAAGAAAATTGAAAATTTTAAATTCAACAAATTCTTGACATTGCATTTATCCTTATAAGACTTTGAAATTATAAATGCTAAAAAAATGCAATGTTTTGATTTTTCAATTTATTGTTAATGTCATTGCATTCTGAAAGGAGAGAAAAACATAATATTTGAATATGTTAATTGATGAAAAATGCAAGTAATGGACTCAATTGCGTAAAATACACATTTATGGATTAATATTCTAAATAGCAATCCCAAGCTTTAATGTTGGGTCAAGCATATTGCTTTTAAGGGGAGTAGGGAGACTTCTTATTAGAGTCCATTGCATTAGCTTTTTCTTAAGTAATATGTTTGTGGTCTAAAATTATATAAGTCATTTCATATCACATTGCCGAAAAGGAGACAATTGAGAAAATTGCAAAAGTTAAATTTAACAGATTCTTAATATTGCATTTATCCCTATAAGACTTTAAAATTATAAATGTTGAAAAAATGCAATGTTTTGATTTTCAATTTATTGTTAATGCCATTGCATTTTGAATGAGGAGAAAACCATAATGTTTGAATATGTTAATTGATAAAAAATACAAGTAATGGACTTAATTGTATAAAATACACGTTTATGGATGACTATTATAAATATCAATCCTAAGCTTTAATGATGGGTCAAGCTTATTGCACTTGAAGGGAGTGGGGAGACTTCTTATTATAATACATTGCATTAGCTTTTTCCTAAGTAATATGTTTGTAGACTAAAATATATTAATCATTTCATATCATATTAACGAAAAGGAGACAATTAAGGAAATTGCAAAATTTAAATTCAACAGATTCTTAACTTTGCATTTGTCTCGATAAGACTTTAAAATTATTAAATTTGAAAAAATGCAATATTTTGATTTTTCAATTTATTGTTAATGCCACTGCATTTTAATTGGTGAGAAAAACATAATATTTTAATATGTGAATTGAACAAAAATACAACTAAAGGGCTCATTTGTGAAAAATACCCTTATATGGATTAATATTCTAAATAGCAATTGCAAGCTTTAATGTTGGGTTAAAAATATTGCTCTTGAGGGGAATAGGGAGACTTCTTACTAGAGTCCACTGCATTAGTTTTTCTAAATTAATATATTTGTAGTCTAAAATTATATAAATCATTTCATATCGTATTGTTGGAAAGGAGACAATTAAGAAAATTGAAAAATTCAAATTCAATAGATTCTTGACATTGCATTTATCCTTATAAGACATTAAAATTATAAATGTTGAAAAAATGTAATGTTTTGGTTTTCCAATTTATTGTTAATGCCACTGTATTTTGAATGGTGAGAAAAACATAGGGTTTGAATATGTTAATTGATCAAAAATACAAGTAATGGACTTAATTGTATAAAATACACGTTTGTGGATGACTATTATAAATAGGAATCCCAAGTTTTAAGGTTGGGTTAAGCGTATTGCTCTTGAAGGGACTGGGGTGACTTCTTATTAGAGTCCATTGCATTAGCTTTTTCTTAAGTGATATGATTGTAGACTAAAATTATATAAATCCTTTCATGTTGTGTCGTCTGAAAGAAGACAATTAAGAACATTGCAAAATTTAAATTCAATAGATTCTTAACATTACATGTATCCCTATAAGACTTTAAAATTCTAAAAGATGAAAAAATGCAATGTTTTCATTTCTCAGTTTATGTTAATGCCACTATATTTTGAATGATGAGAAAAACATAATGTTTGAATATGTTAATTGATCAAAAATACAAGTAATGGACTCAATTGTATAAAATACACATTTATGGATGACTATTATAAATAGCAATCCCAAGCTTTAATATTGGGTCAAGCGTATTGCTCTTGAGGGGACTTGGGAGTGTTCTTATTAGAGTCCATTGCATTAACTTTTTCTTAAATAATATATTTACAGTCTAAAATTATATAAATCATTTCTTATCGCATTGTCGGAAAGGAGACAATTAAGAAATTTGCAAAATTTAAATTCAACATATTGTTAACATTGCATTTATCCCTATAAGACTTTAAAATTATAAATGTTGAAAAAATGCAATATTTTGATTTTTTCAATTTATTGTGAATGTCATTGCATTTTGAATGGGGAGAAAAACATAATGTTTGAATATGTTGATTGATCAAGAATACAAGTAATGGATTTAATTGTATAAAATACACGTTAATGGATGACCATTAAAAATAGGAATCCCAAGCTTTAATGTTGGGTCAAGTGTCTTGCTCTTGAGGGGACTGGGGTGACTTCTTATTAGAGTCCATTGCATTATTTCTTTCCTAAGTCATATATGCTTGCAATCTAAAATTATATAAATCATTTAATATCACATTGTTGGAAAGGAGACAATTAAGAAAAATACAAAATTTAAATTCAACAGATTCTTAGCATTGCATTTATCCCTATAAGACTTTAAAATTATCAAAGTTGACAACATGCAATGTTTTGATTTTTCAATTTATTGTTAATGTCACTGCATTCTCATTGGTGAGAAAAACATAATATTTCAATCTGTTGCTTGAACAAAAATACAACTAAAGGACTCAATTGTGTAAAATACACTTTTATGGATTAATATTCTAAATAGCAATCCCAAGCTTTAATGTTGGATCAAGCACATGGCTCTTGAGGGGAGTGGGGAGACTTCTTATTAGATCCCTTTGCATTAGCTTTTTCTTAGGTAATATGTTTGTAGTATAAAATTATATAAATCATTTCATATCGCATTGTCAGAAAGGATACAATTAAGAAAATTAAAAAATTTAAATTCAATAGATTCTTAACATTGCATTTATCCTTATAAGATTTTAAAATTATAAAAGTTGAAAAAATGCAATGTTTTGATTTTTCAATTTATTGTTAATGCCATTGCATTTTGAATGGAGAGAAAAAACATTATATTTGAATATGTTAATTGTTAAAAAAAAAAAACAAGTAATGAACTTAATTGCGTAAAATACACATTTATGGATTAATATTCTAAATAACAATCCGAAGTTTCAATGTTGGGTCAAGCGTATTGCTCTTGAAGGGAGTAGTGAGACTTCTTGTTAGAGTCCATTGCATTAGCTTTTTCTTAGGTAATATGTTTGTAGCCTAAAATTATATAAATCATTTCATATGGCATTGTTGGAAAGGAGACAATTAAGAAAATTGAAAAAATTTAAATTCAACAAATTCTTTACATTGCATTTATCCCTATAAGACTTCAAAATTATAAATGTTGAAAAAATGCAATATTTTGATTTTTCAATTTATTGTTAATGCCATTGCATTTTGAATGGAGAGAAAAACATAATATTTGAATATGTTAATTGATCAAAAAAAAAAAAAACAAGTAATGGACTCAATTGTGTAAAATACACTTTTATGGATTAAAATTCCAAATAGCAATCCCAAGCTTTAATGTTGGGTCAAGCATATTGCTCTTGAGGGGAGTATGGAGACTTCTTATTAGAGTGCATTACATTAGTTTTTCTTAAGTAATATGTTTGTAGTCTGAAATTATATAAATCATTTCATATCACATTGTCGGAAAGGGGACAATTAAAAAAATTGAAAAATTTAAATTCAATGGATTCTTAACATTGCATTTAACCATAGAACATTTTAAAATGATAAATGTTGAAAAAATGCAATGTTTTGATTTTTCAATTTATTGTTATTGCCATTGCATTTTGAATAGAGAGAACAATATAATGTTTGAATATGTTAATTGATCAAAAATACAAGTTATGGACACAATTGTATAAAATAGACGTTTATGGATAACAATTATAAATAGCAATCCCAAGCTTTAATGTTGAGTTAAGCGTATGGCTCTTGAGGGGATTGGGGTGACTTTTTATTAGAGTCCATTGCATTAGTTTTTTCTTAAGTAATATGTTTGTAGACTAAAATTGTATAAATCCTTTCATATCACATCGTCAGAAAGGAGGCAATTAAGAACATTGCAAAATTTAAATTCAACAAATTCCTAACATTGCATGTATCCCTATAAGACTTTAAAATTATAAATGTGTACAAAATGCAAGGTTTTGATTTTTTAATTTATTGTTGATGCCATTGGATTTTGAATGGGGAGAAAAACATAAAGTTTGAATATGTTAATTGATAAAATTACAAGTAATAGACTCAAATGTATAAAATACACGTTTATGGATGACTATTATAAATAGCTATCCCAAGCTTTAATGTTGCATAAAAAATATTGCTCTTGAGGGGACTGGGGAGACTTCTTATTAGAGTCCATTGCATTAGCTTTTTCTTAAGTAATATATTTGTAGTCTAAAATTGCATTAGCTTTTTCATATTGCATTGTTAGAAAGGAGACAATTAAGAAAATTGCAAACTTTAAATTCAACAGATTCTTAACATTCCATTTATCCCTATAAGACTTTAAAATTCTAAAAGATGAAAAAATGCGATGTTTTCATTTCTCAATTTATGTTAATGCTGTTGCATTTTGAATGGTGAGAAAAACATAATATTTGAATATGTTAATTAAAGAAAAATACAACTAAAGGACTTATTTGTGTAAAATACACTTTTATGGATTAATATTTTAAATAACAATCCCAAGCTTTAATGTTGGGTGAAGTATATTGCTCTTGAAAGGAGTGGGGAGACTTCTTATTAAAATTCATTCCATTAGCTTTTTCCTAAGTAATATGTATGTAGACTAAAATTATATAAATCATTTCATATCGCATTGTCGGAAAGGAGACAATTAAGAAAATTGCAAAATTTAAATTCAACAGATTCTTCACATTGCGTTTATCCCTATAAGACTTTAAAATTATAAAAGTCCAAAAAATGGAATGTTTTGATTTTTCAATTTCTTGTTAATGCCACTGTATTTTGAATGGTGAGAAAAATACAAGCAGTGGACCCAATTGGATAAAATACCCTTCAGTGGATGAATATTTTAAATAGCAATCCCAAACTTTAATGTTGGGTGAAACATATTGCTCTTGAAAGGAGTGGGAAGACTTCTTATTAAAGTCCATTCCATTAGCTTTTTCCTATGTAATATGTATGAAGACTAAAATTATATAAATCATTTGATATTGCATTGTCGCAAAGGAGACAATTAAGAAAATTATAAAATTTAAATTTAATTGATTATTAACAATGCACAAATCTCTATAAGTCCTTAAAGTTCTAAAAGTTGAAAAAATGAATGTTTTGATTTTTCAATTTATTGTGAATGCTACTCCATTTTGAATGGTAAGAAAAATATAATATTTGAATATGTTAATTGAAAAAAAAATACAAGTAATGGACTCAATTGTATAAAATACATTTTAATGGATGAATATTATAAATAGGAATCCCAAGCTTTAATGTTGGGTCAAGTATATTGCTCTTGAGGGGAGTGGGGAAACTTCATATTAGAGTCCATTGCATTAGCTTTTTTTTTAAGTAACATGTTTGTAGACTAAAATTATATAAATCATTTGATATCACATTGTCTCAAAGGAGGCAATTAAGAAAATTACAAAATTTAAATTTAACTCATTATTAACAATGCACAAATCCCTATAAGTCTTTAAAATTCTAAAAGTTAAAAAAATGAATGTTTTGATTTTTCAATTTATTGTTAATACCACTCTATTTTCAATGGTGAGAAAAACATAATATTTGAATATGTTAATTGAAAAAAAATACAAGTAATGGACTCAATTGTATAAAATACATTTTAGTGGATGAATATTATAAATAGGAATCCCAAGCTTTAATGTTGGGTCAAGCATATTGCTCTTGTGGGGAGTAGGGAAACTTCATATTAGAGTCTATTGCATTAGCTTTTTCTTAAGTAATATGTTTGTAGACTAAAGTTATATAAATCATTTGATATCGCGTTGTTGTAAAGAAGACAATTAAGAAAATTACAAAATTTAAATATAACTGATTATTAACAATGCACAAATCCCTATAAGTCTTTAAAATTCTAAAAGCTAAAACAATGAATGTTTTGATTTTTCAATTTATTGTTAATGCCACTCCATTTTGAATGGTGAGAAAAGGATAACATTTGAATATGTTAATTGAACAAAAATACAATTAATGGACTCAATTGTATAAAATACATTTAAGTGAATGAATATTATAAATAGCAATGCTAAGCTTTAACATTGGGTCAAGCATATTACTCTTGAGGGGTGTGGGGAAACTTCTTTTTCTAGTCTATTGCATTTGCTTTTTCTTAAGTAATATGTTTGTAGATTCAAATTACGTAAACCATTTCAACTTGCATTGTGGCAAAGGAGGCAATGAAAAAAATTACAAAATTTAAATTCAACTAATTATTAATAATGCAATGATCCCTAGAAGTGTTTAAAAGTCTCAAAGTTGGAAAAATACAATGTTTTGATTTTCCAATTTATTGTTAATGCCATTGCATTTTGAATGGTGAGAAAAACATAATATTTGAATATGTTAATTGAACAAAAATACAATTAATGGGCTCAATTGGATAAAATACCCTTTAGAGGATGAATATTATAAATAGAAATGCTAAGCTTTAATGTTGAGTGAGGCATATTGCTCTTGAGGAGATAATTAATAAAATTACAAAATCTACATTCAACTAATTATTAACAATAAATTAACCCCTATAAGTCTTTAAAATTCTAAAAGTTGAAAAAATGGAATGTTTTGATTTTTCAATTTATTGTTAATGCCATTCCAATTTGAATAGTGAGAAAAACATAATATTTGAATATCTTAATTGAAAAAAAAAATACAAATAATAGACACAATTGTATAAAATACACTTTAGTAGATGAATATTATAAATAGTAATGCTAAGTTTTAATGTTGGGTCAGACATATTGCTCTTGGGGGTTGTGGGGAAACTTCCTATTATAGTCCATTGCATTTGCTCTTTCTTAGATAATATGTTTGAAAACTAAAATTATATAAATCATTTCATATCGTTTTGTCACAAAGGAGACAATTAAGAAAATTACAAAATCTAAATTCAACTCATTATTAACAATAAATTAACCCATACAAGTCTTTAAGATTTTAAAAGTTGAAAAAATGGAATGTTTTGATTTTTCAATTTATTGTTAATGCCATTGCATTTTGAATGGTGAGAAAAACATAATATTTGAATATGTTAATTGAACAAAAATACAAGTAATGGACTCAATTGTATAAAATACACTTTAGTGGATGAATATTATAAATAGGAATCTCATGCTTTGATGTTGGGTCAAGCATATTGCTCTTGAGAGGAGTGGGGAAACTTCTTAATAAAGTCCATTGCATTAGCTTTTTCTTAAGTAATATGTTTATAGACTAAAATTATATAAATCATTTGATATCACATTGTCGTGAAGGAGACAATTAAGAAAATTACAAAATTTACATTCAACTGATTATTAACAATGCATAAATCCCTATAAGTCTTTAAAATTCTAAAAGCTAAAAAAATGCAATGTTTTGACTTTTCAATTTATTATTAGTGCCACTCTATTTTGAATGGTGAGAAAAATATAATATTTGCATATGTTAATTGA
The DNA here is from genome assembly GCA_020883675.1 of Bruguiera gymnorhiza. NCBI lineage: Eukaryota > Viridiplantae > Streptophyta > Magnoliopsida > Malpighiales > Rhizophoraceae > Bruguiera > Bruguiera gymnorhiza. Next base: position 29,961 of record JAIRCJ010000421.1, on the reverse strand, counting down.
AAAAAAATACATGTGATGGACTCAATTGTATAAAATACATTTTAGTGAATGAATATTATAAATAGAAATGCTAAGCTTTAATGTTGGGTCAAGCATATTGCTCTTGGGGGTTGTGGGGAAACTTCCTATTATATTCCATTGCATTTGCTTTTTCTTAGATAATATGTTTGAAAACTAAAATTATATAAATCATTTCATATCGTTTTGTTGCAAAGGAGACAATTATGAAAATTACAAAATCTAAATTCAACTCATTATTAACAATAAATTAACCCATATAAGTCTTTAAGATTTTAAAAGTTGAAAAAATGGAATGTTTTGATTTTTCAATTTATTGTTAATGCCATTGCATTTTGAATGGTGAGAAAAACATAATATTTGAATATGTTAATTGAACAAAAATACAAGTAATGGACTCAATTGTATAAAATACACTTTAGTGGATGAATATTATAAATAGGAATCTCATGCTTTCATGTTGAGTCAAGCATATCGCTCTTGAGAGGAGTGGGGAAACTCCATATTTGAGTCCATTGCATTAGCTTTTTCAGAAGTAATATGTTTGTAGACTGAAATTATATACATCATTTGATATCGCATTGTCATAAAGGAGACAATTAAGAAAATTACAAATTTTAAAGTCAACAGATTATTAACAATGCATAAATCCCTATAAGTCTTTAAAATTCTAAATGCTGAAAAAATGCAATGTTTTGATTTTTCAATTTATTGTTAATGCCACTCCATTTTGAATGGTGAGAAAAACATAATATTTGAAGATGTTAATTGAACAAAAATAAAAGTAATGGACTTAATTGTATAAAATACACTCAAGTGGATGAATATTATTATTAGCAATTCTAAGCCTTAATGTTGGGTCAACCATATTGCTCTTGAGGGTCGTAGGGAAACTTTTTATTATAGTCCATTGCATTTCCTTTTTCTTAGGTAATATGTTTGTAGACTAAAATTATATAAATCATTTCAATCTCATTGTCACAGCGGAGACAATTAAGAAAATTACAAAATCTAAATTCAACTGATTATTAACAATAAATTAAGCCCTACAAGTCTTCCAAACTCTAAAAGTTGAAAAAATGGAATGTTTTGATTTTTCAATTTATCGTTAATGCCATTGCATTTTGAATGGTGAGAAAAACATAATATTTGAATATGTTAATTGAACAAAAATACAAGTAATGAACTCAATTTTATAAAATACACTTTAGTGGATGAATATTATAAATAGGAATCCCATGTTTTGATGTTGGGTTAAGCATATTTCTCTTAAGGGTCATGGGGAAACTTTTTATTATAGTTCATTGCATTTCCTTTTTCTTAGGTAATATGTTTGTAGACTAAAATTATATAAATCATTTCATATCTCATTGTCACAGAGGAGACAATTAAGAAAATTACAAAATCTAAATTCAACTGATTATTAACAATAAATTAAGCCCTACAAGTCTTCCAAACTCTAAAAGTTCAAAAAATGGAATGTTTTGATTTTTCAATTTATCGTTAATGCCATTGCATTTTGAATAGTGAGAAAAACATAATATTTGAATATGTTAATTGAACAAAAATACAAGTAATGAACTCAATTTTATAAAGTACACTTTAGTGGATGAATATTATAAATAGGAATCTCATGCTTTGATGTTGGGTTAAGCATATTTCTCTTGAGGGTCATAAGGAAACTTTTTATCATAGTCCATTGCATTTCCTTTTTCTTAGGTAATATGTTTGTAGACTAAAATTATATAAATCATTTCATATCTTATTGTCACAGAGGAGACAATTAAGAAAATTACAAAATCTAAATTCAACTAATTATTAACAATAAATTAAGCCCTACAAGTCTTCCAAACTCTAAAAGTTGAAAAAATGGAATGTTTTGATTTTTCAATTTATGGTTAATGCCATTGCATTTTGAATGGTGAGAAAAACATAATATTTGAATATGTTAATTGAACAAAAATACAAGTAATGAACTCAATTTTATAAAGTACACTTTAGTGGATGAATATTATAAATAGGAATCTCATGCTTTGATGTTGGGTTAAGCATATTTCTCTTTAGGGTCATAGGGAAACTTTTTATTATAGTCCATTGCATTTCCTTTTTCTTAGGTAATATGTTTGTAGACTAAAATTATATAAATCATTTCATATCTCATTGTCACAGAGGAGACAATTAAGAAAATTACAAAATCTAAATTCAACTAATTATTAACAATAAATTAGGCCCTAGAAGTCTTCCAAACTCTAAAAGTTGAAAAAATGGAATGTTTTGATTTTTCAATTTATTGTTAATGCCATTGCATTTTGAATGGTGAGAAAAACATAATATTTGAATATGTTAATTGAACAAAAATACAAGTAATGAACTCAATTTTATAAAGTACACTTTAGTGGATGAATATTATAAATAGGAATCTCATGCTTTGATGTCGGGTTAAGCATATTTCTCTTGAGGGTCATAGGGAAACTTTTTATCATAGTCCATTGCATTTCCTTTTTCTTAGGTAATATGTTTGTAGACTAAAATTATATAAATCATTTCATATCTCATTGTCACAGAGGAGACAATTAAGAAAATTACAAAATCTACATTCAACTGATTATTAACAATAAATTAAGCCCTACAAGTCTTCCAAACTCTAAAAGTTGAAAAAATGGAATATTTTGATTTTTCAATTTATCGTTAATGCCATTGCATTTTGAATGGTGAGAAAAACATAATATTTCAATATGTTAATTGAACAAAAATACAAGTAATGAACTCAATTTTATAAAGTACACTTTAGTGGATGAATATTATAAATAGGAATCTCATGCTTTGATGTTGGGTTAAGCATATTTCTCTTGAGGGTCATGGGGAAACTTTTTATTATAGTCCATTGCATTTCCTTTTTCTTAGGTAATATGTTTGTAGACTAAAATTATATAAATCATTTCATATCTCATTGTCGCAGAGGAGACAATTAAGAAAATTACAAAATCTAAATTCAACTAATTATTAACAATAAATTAGGCCCTACAAGTCTTCCAAACTCTAAAAGTTGAAAAAATGGAATATTTTGATTTTTCAATTTATTGTTAATGCCATTGCATTTTGAATGGTGAGAAAAACATAATATTTGAATATGTTAATTGAACAAAAATACAAGTAATGAACTCAATTTTATAAAATACACTTTAGTGGATGAATATTATAAATAGGAATCTCATGCTTTGATGTTGGGTTAAGCATATTTCTCTTAAGGGTCATGGGGAAACTTTTTATTATAGTTCATTGCATTTCCTTTTTCTTAGGTAATATGTTTATAGACTAAAATTATATAAATCATTTCATTTCTCATTGTCACAGAGGAGACAATTAAGAAAATTACAAAATCTAAATTCAACTGATTGTTAACAATAAATTAAACCCTACAAGTCTTTAAAATTCTAAAAGCTGAAAAAATGCAATATTTTGATTTTTCAATTTATTATTAATGTCACTCCATTTTGAATGGTGAGAAAAATATAATATTTGAATATGTTAATTGAACAAAAATACAAGTAATGGACTTAATTGTATAAAATACACTTTATTGGATGAATATTATAAATAGGAATCCCATGCTTTGATGTTGGGTCAAGCATATTGCTCTTGAGAGGAGTGGGGAAACTTCTCATTAAAGTCCATTGCATGAGCTATTTCTTAAGTAATAGGTTTGCAGACTAAAATTATAAAAATCATTTGATATCGCATTGTTGCAAAGGAGACAATTAAGAAAATTAAAAAACTAAAATTCAACTGATTATTAACAATGCATAAATCTTTATAAGTCTTTAAAATTCTAAAAGATGAAAAAATGCAATGTTTTGATTTTTCAATTTATTATTAATGCAACTCCATTTTGAATGGTGAGAAAAACATAATATTTGAATATGTTCATTGAACAAAAATACAAGTAATGGACTCAATTGTATAAAATACACTTCAGTGGATGAATATTATAAATAGCAATGCTAAGCCTTAATGTTGGGTCAAGCGTATTGCTTTTGAAGGTTGTGGGGAAACTTCTTATTATAGTCCTGTTGTTCCCACAGCCTTGTATGGGTTGTAATTGTTGTCAACTAGGGTTAAGTGTGCAAGAGAGGAAAGTCACATAGAAGGGCAGTAAAGTCACATGGAAGGGCAAGAAAGTAAATCCGCTGCATAAGGGCAAGAACGTAAATCCGCCATGTAAGCCCTATTAGGGTTTCATGGAAGAGAGTATATAAAGGCCTTGGAAGACAAAACTAGGGCAGAGGGCCAACACAATTGAATAAACAGCAACCCTACAACAACCGGCCAAAAGGAAGAGAGAGCAGAACGGCAAGAGATCAAAAACAACACTACCAGGAGAGCAAACCAGAAACGTCACCACCAAGAGAGCAAACCAGAACGTGCAACCTCCTGCAAGCAAACCAGAAACGCCTCCTGCAAGCAAACCAGAAACACATCCTGCAACCAAACCAGAAACGCACAACCAGCAAGAGGAGAAATAAGAAACAGACCACCCGGAAGAGAAGACAGCAGACCTGGTATCCGTGAGACCACCCGGAAGAGAAGACAGCAGACTAGAAGCGTGAGGCAGGCCGAGAGACGTGAACCAGAAAAACCAGTAGCGTGAGGCAGGCTAAGAGACGTGAAACAGCAGACCAGAAGCGTGAGACCAGAACGTGCAACAGCGTGACTGATCAGAAGCGTGGGGCAGGCCGTGAGACGTGAAACGGCAGACCAGAAGCTTGAGTGCAAGCTGTGAAACCGTGAGACGGTGAAAGCAGGAGCTGTGTGAGACAACCTAGAGAAGGAATTCAGCGAAGCATCAGAAAGAACTCAACGTATTTCCATATTTCTTCAAGAGAGGTTAGAGAGCATTGCGGTGAACTTCTAAGCGGCAGTGGAGCAGCCTTTCAATTCAACAGAGGCAAGACAAGCTAGAAGAAGGGTAGACACAATAAGTGACACTCTTTGTATTGTACTTGCTTAGTAATTGCAATAGTGAAAGGAGCAGAAGATTAAGACATCCATTGTAACTGGAATTCTCAAGTATAGTGGATAGTCTCGGTAAGGGAGAGTCCCTACCACCATGGATGTACGTCACATTGACGGAACCACGTAAATCTCGTGTGTCCTTAATTTGCTTTACGTTCTGTGTTTTGAATTGAGTTGTGAATGCAGCTAAAGTATCAGCCAACCCATAACCTAACGAAGACCTAAACAAGAACATTCGAATTGTCTATTAGGCAAGGTGTCTGAAAGGTGACTTTGGGGACTATTGTGATTAGTAGGTAGCAATAGATCTACCTTAGTAGAATCTGAGAAAGAGTTCGCTTTTAAGAAGAGATTCAAGTTGTTCACTTTCCTGCGAATTGCGAATTGTGGTGATACTGATTCACCCCCCCTCTCAGTATCACAAACTAGTAGATCCTAGGGAGAAGTCAGGAACTTCAATTGGTATCAGAGCACAGGTTCACCAGGATAAAGCTTAACAGCTTGGTGTACTAGTTTGAAGAGCTCCAGAAGTTTTAACTTGTTCAGCATACTGAGAAATGGACGCCGGTACCAGCACCAGCACTACTTACAGCAAGAAGGTTCCAATCTTCAACGGAACCAACTACCATATGTGGAGAGTGAGAATGCAGGTGGTATTTGCAACCATGGGCATGAACGTGGTGAAATCTGTACAGGAGGGTTTTGAGCCTCCAGAAGAAGGTCAAGATCCAACCCCAGAGGAATTAAGACAGTTTGAGATAAATGGGAAGGCCTCAAATGTCATCATTTCAGCATTGACAGATGCTGAATATGCTAAAGTTATGGACTGCAAATCTGCCAAGGAGATATGAGACAGATTGCAGAAAGTCTATGAAGGTGATGGCAGAATGAAGGAGGCCAAGCTTCAAGTTTTCAAGGAGAGATATGAATCTCTCAGAATGCAGAAAAATGAGACAGTCCAAGAGTTCTTCACCAGGGTTATTGATGCTGTAAACGATCTTAAAAGTCATGGGAAGAACAAGAAGGACTCATCTATTGTGAAGAAAATTCTGAGAATTCTGCCTGAGAGGTTTGCCTCAAAGGTGGCAGCCATAGAGGAGAGTAGAGATCTCAATTCTATGTCTCTGCATGATCTCCAGTGCAATCTCATTGCATATGAGATGAGAATAAAGTCAACTGAGAGCTCCTCAATGTCAAAGGTATCAAAGGAGGCAGCTTTCAAAGCTATGAAACACTTGAAGATAAAAGAAGAGGAAGAATCATCCAGTGAGGATGATGATGATGATGAGGAAGAAAGTGAAGGTGAAGTGTTGGCATACTTCACAAGGAAATTCAAAAAGGGGTCTAAGAAGGGAAAAGGACAGTTGTCCTTGAGATGTTATCGTTGTGGATAGACTGGACACTTTGCTTCTCAGTGCAAAGTGAAACTTGATGATGAAGATGAGGATGGGGATGATGAGCAGAATTCAAAATGGAGAAGACCATCATTCAAGTCAAGGAAGTCCAGCAAGAAGACTGCTAGCCCACAGAAGAAGAAGAAGAGAGGCTCATTCAAGAGTTATGTGAGCTAGACAAAAGAAGCCGATGAGGAGGAAGATGTAGACTCATCAGATGAGCATGCCTTTATGGCATCAACTCAAGGTGGTAGTTCAACCTCTGAAGAGGAAGAGGAGGTTGATGAAGAAGAACCAGATCTTGAAGCTGAGTTGGAAGCAGCTTCAAAGGAGATAATCAGAAGGGGCAGAACCATAAGAAGGTTGGAGGCCCACATAAAACAAGTTGAAGCAAAGTCTGAGGAAGCTGAAAGTCAAAAGGATGAAATAAGGGCTGAACATATTGACTTGAAGAGAAGATTTGAAGAACATATCAAAATATGTGAAGACCTTACTATGGAGCTTGGCTCAAGGACTTCAACAATTAAAGAAATGGAGATAGAGTTGCTGAGACTTCAGCAACAACTCAAAAGGAGTGAAGAGAACGTGTAGAAGCTTGAAATGATGGGAGAAACAAGTTCTGCAAGAGAAAAGAAGGAATATAAAGCTAAAAGGGAGGTGGCTAATATAGCTAAAATTGCACTTAAAGCTGACTACAAGGATAAGCAGTGGATCCTTGACAGTGGATGCACTTCACACATGACGGGAGACAAGAGTAAATTGTCAAAGCTAAACAAGTCAAGAGAAGGCAGAGTCAAGTTTGGCAATGATGATTCACTCAACATCAGTGGTCAAGGGTCAGTAAATATTGGAAAAGGAAAGTTGAAAGATGTTCTACATGTTGAAGGACTCAGATATAATCTAGCATCTGTCAGCCAACTATGCAATGAAGACCATAAAGTGATATTCACAAAAACAGGTTGCCAAGTAAAGAGTAAAGAAGGCAATACTGTTGCAGCTGGGAAAAGAACAGCTGGAAATTTATATGTAATTGATGAGGACAAGACAAACAGCTGTTTACTTACAAAAGAAGAAGAAAATCAACTCTGGCATCGGAGGCTGGGACACTTAACACAGAAGAACATGAGGAAGCTGACCACTACTCATGTAATCAGAGACATTCCAGACCTTAAGAGAGAGAGGGAGTATGTCTGCTCAGCATGCTCTAAAGGAAAACAGGTCAGAAAGCAGTATAAGACCAAAGAGGTCAGTTCTGAAGCAGTGCTTGACATTGTGCATACTGATTTGTGTGGGCCGATGAGAACAAAAGGGTTAAATGGTGAGAGGTACTTCATCTTGTTTGTTGATGATTATTCCAGAAGGACCTGCATCATGCACCTCACACATAAGTCAGAAGTTTTGAAATGCTTCAAGAGATACAGAAGATTGGCTGAAAATGAGAGTGGAAAGAAGATCAAAGTATTGAGGTCAGATCAAGGCACTGAATTCACAAATGGAGCTTTTGAAGATTACCTTGAGAAGCATGGAATTCACCATCAGATGGCAGCAGCAAGAACTCCTCAACAGAACGGGGTGGTAGAGAGGAAAAATAGAGCTGTGGTTGAAATGGCAAGAACTCTACTGCTGGAATCCAAGCTTCACACAAGATTTTGGACAGAAGCAACATTTACAGCCGTGCACCTATTGAACAAAGTTTCACTAAGGCCCAATACTGATAAGACTCCATATGAGCTATGGAGTGGGAAGAAGACAACAGCCAAGTATCTTAGAATCTTTGGCAGCCCATGTTTTGTGAAGAACAAGGAGCAAAACTTGGGAAAATTCCATGCTAGGTCAGATGAAGGCATCTTTGTGGGATACTCAGCAAAGACAAAAGGTTACAGAGTTTTTCTACATAAACTGGGAAAAGTGGTCACTTCCAGTGATGTGAGAATAGATGAAAACTGGAAAACAACGCATAATGGAGAAGCTGAGGATAGTGAAGAAGATGACTTCAAGATAGATGAAGAATCTGACCAACATGAAGAAGTGGGAAAAGAAGTAAGTTCAGACTCAGAGAAGAGTGAGTCTGAAGATGAAGAAGGAGATTCTCTTGCAACTAAGACTGTGCAAGAAAGAAAGACAAATAAAACATGGACCAGTGCTCATCAAGGAAATCAGATAATAGGTGACCCATCAGCAGGAGTTACGACAAGAAGAAGAATTGTGGGAGCTGCTTCTTTACTCTCACAAGTTGAACCTAAATCTGTTGAAGAGGCTGCACAAGACAAAGCCTGGATCAAAGCTATCAATGAGGAGCTGGATCAAATCGAGAAGAATGAAACATGGGAACTAGTTCCAAGACCCACTAATAAGAATGTCATAGGAACAAAATGGGTGTTTAAAAATAAACACAATGAGGATGGCAAGGTGGTGAGGAACAAGGCTAGGCTGGTTTGCAAAGGCTACACTCAGATAGAAGGAGTAGATGTTGATGAAACTTTTGCACCAGTAGCAAGGTTGGAAACTATCAGAATGTTCTTAGCTTTGGCAGCACATAAGAGGTATAAAGTTTACCAGATGGATGTGAAATCAGCTTTTTTGAATGGGCTCCTAAAAGAAGAAGTGTATATTGAACAACCCGATGGAGTACAAATCAGTGAGGATGAGACACACGTGTGCAAGCTGAAGAAAGCCTTGTATGGCCTTAAACAAGCCCCAAGAGCATGGTATAGCAGGTTGGATGCGTATTTGAGAAGGTTGAACTTTAGAAGAGGAACAGTTGATAATAACCTATATGTGTTCAACTCAGAGAAAGGCCAACTGATAACCATAGTATATGTAGATGACATCATCTTTGGAGGGGATCACTTTGAGCTATGCCAAGAATTTGCACAAAAGATGAGTGAGGAATTTGAGATGTCATTGATTGGAGAAATGACTTACTTTCTTGGATTACAAATAAAACAATGTGAAGAAGGTATTTTTATTTCTCAGACAACATATGCCAAAGAGATGCTGAAAAAGTTTGGCATGGAGGATAGCAGACCTGTCAGTACCCCTATGACAGTGGGCTGCAAGTTAACAAAAGATCAGGAAGGAAGGAGTACAAGCCCTACAGAATACAGGAAGATGATAGGGAGCCTTCTGTACCTTACAGCATCAAGGCCTGATCTCATGCAAGCTGTGTGCATCGCCAGCAGATTCCAAGCTGATCCTAAGGAATCTCATGTGTTGGCAGTGAAAAGAATCCTAAGATACCTCAAGGGGACACTGGAAATGGGCTTGTGGTATCCTGCCATGGATTCTGTAAAACTACGAGCATACACTGATGCAGACTGGGCAGGAAGCACAGATGATAGAAAATCAACCAGTGGCTGCAGCTTCTACTTGGGTTCAAAGTGTGTTGCATGGCTAAGTAGAAAGCAAAACAGTGTTGCTTTGAGCACAGCGGAGGCTGAGTATATGGCTGCTTGTGCAGCATGTACTCAGGTGATATGGATGCAAAGACAATTGGCCGATTTGGGTGTTGAAGTGAAGTTACCAGTGAGTGTACTTTGTGATAATCAAAGTGCAATTGATCTTAGCAAGAATCCAGTTCAACATTCAAGGAGCAAGCATATTGACATCCGGTATCACTTTATCAAGGATCAAGTGGAAGAGGGCACAATTCAGTTGGAGTATGTCAGTACTAAAGATCAAATCTCAGATATTCTAACTAAACCTTTGTCCACAAAGTCGTTTGAAAAGCACAGAATGAGTCTGTCTGTGCAAATGCCTCCTCAAGCCTGAAGTTCAAGTGAATCCTCCATCTCTACTTTGCAGGTTTTTCAAATTTGTAATTGGTTGGCAAAGGGGGAGAGAAGCAACAGTGCAGGGGGAGCTGTTAAGGAAGGGGGAGTGCATATTTAGGGGGACTTGTAATCCATTTGCTTCTGGATTATTACTCTAAGAAGATTATGAAAGACTGCTACATAATGGCTTTTGTTATGAATGTTGCCAACAATTACAAAGGGGGAGATTGTTGTTCCCACAGCCTTGTATGGGTTGTAATTGTTGTCAACTAGGGTTAAGTGTGCAAGAGAGGAAAGTCACATGGAAGGGCAGTAAAGTCACATGGAAGGGCAAGAAAGTAAATCCGCTGCATAAGGGCAAGAACGTAAATCTGCCATGTAAGCCCTATTAGGGTTTCATGGAAGAGAGTATATAAAGGCCTTGGAAGACAAAACTAGGGCAGAGGGCCAACACAATTGAATAAACAGCAACCCTACAGCAACCGGCCAAAAGGAAGAGAGAGCAGAACGGCAAGAGATCAGAAACAACACTACCAGGAGAGCAAACCAGAAATGCCACCACCAGGAGAGCAAACCAGAACGTGCAACCTCCTACAAGCAAACCAGAAACGTCTCCTGCAAGCAAACCAGAAACACATCCTGCAACCAAACCAGAAACGCACAACCAGCAAGAGGAGAAATAAGAAACTGACCACCCGGAAGAGAAGACAGCAGACCTGGTATCCGTGAGACCACCCGGAAGAGAAGACAGCAGACTAGAAGCGTGAGGCAGGTCGAGAGACGTGAACCAGAAAAACCAGTAGCGTGAGGCAGGCTAAGAGACGTGAAACAGCAGACCAGAAGCGTGAGACCAGAACGTGCAACGGCGTGACTGATCAGAAGCGTGGGGCAGGCAGTGAGACGTGAAACGGCAGACCAGAAGCTTGAGTGCAAGCTGTGAAACCGTGAGACGGTGAAAGCAGGAGCTGTGTGAGACAACCTAGAGAAGGAATTCAGCGAAGCATCAGAAAGAACTCAACGTATTTCCATATTTCTTCAAGAGAGGTTAGAGAGCGTTGCGGTGAACTTCTAAGCGGCAGTGGAGCAGCCTTTCAATTCAACAGAGGCAAGACAAGCTAGAAGAAGGGTAGACACAATAAGTGACACTCTTTGTATTGTACTTGCTTAGTAATTGCAATAGTGAAAGGAGCAGAAGATTAAGACATCCATTGTAACTGGAATTCTCAAGTATAGTGGATAGTCTCGGTAAGGGAGAGTCCCTACCACCGTGGATGTACGTCACTGAAGTTCCCAACTTCACCCTAGGATCTACTAGTTTGTGATACTGAGAGGGGGGGTGAATCAGTATCACCACAATTCACAATTCGCAGGAAAGTGAACAACTTCAATCTCTTCTTAAAAGCGAACTCTTTCTCAGATTCGACTAAGGTAGATCTATTGCTACCTACTAATCACAATAGTCCCCAAAGTCACCTTTCAGACACCTTGCCTAATAGACAATTCGGATGTTCTTGTTTAGGTCTTCGTTAGGTTATGGGTTAGCTGATACTTTAGCTGCGTTCACAACTCAATTCAAAACACAGAACGTAAAGCAAATTAAGGACACACAAGATTTACGTGGTTCCGTCAACGTGACGTACATCCACGGTGGTAGGGACTCTCCCTTACCGAGACTATCCACTATACTTGAGAATTCCAGTTACAATGGATGTCTTAATCTTCTGCTCCTTTCACTATTGCAATTACTAAGCAAGTACAATACAAAGAGTGTCACTTACTGTGTCTACCCTTCGTCTAGCTTGTCTTGCCTCTGTTGAATTGAAAGGCTGCTCCACTGCCGCTTAGAAGTTCACCGCAACGCTCTCTAACCTCTCTTGAAGAAATCTAGAAATACGTTGAGTTCTTTCCGATGCTTCGCCAAATTCCTTCTCTAGGTTGTCTCACACAGCTCCTGCTTTCACCGTCTCAAGGTTTCACAGCTTGCACTCAAGCTTCTGGTCTGCCGTTTCACGTCTCACGGCCTGCCCCACGCTTCTGATCAGTCACGCCGTTGCACGTTCTGGTCTCACGCTCCTGGTCTGCTGTTTCACGTCTCTTGGCCTGCCTTACACTACTGGTTTTTCTGGTTCACGTCTCTTGCCCTGCCTCACGCTTCTAGTCTGCTGTCTTCTCTTCCGGGTGGTCTCACGGATACCAGGTCTGCTGTCTTCTCTTCCGGGTGGTCTGTTTCTTATTTCTCCTCTTGCTGGTTGTGCGTTTCTGGTTTGGTTGCAGGATGTGTTTCTGGTTTGCTTGCAGGAGGCGTTTCTGGTTTGCCTGCAGGATGTATTTCTGGTTTGCTTGCAGGACGTGTTTCTGGTTTGCTTGCAGGAGGCGTTTCTGGTTTGCTTGCAGGAGGTTGCACGTTCTGGTTTGCTCTCCCAGTGGTGACGTTTCTGGTTTGCTCTCCTGGTGGTGTTGTTTCTGATCTCTTGCCGTTCTGCTCTCTCTTCCTTTTGGCCGGTTGCTGTAGGGTTGCTGTTTATTCAATTGTGTTGGCCCTCTGCCCTAGTTTTGTCTTCCAAGGCCTTTATATACTCTCTTCCATAAAACCCTAATAGGGCTTACATGGCGGATTTACGTTCTTGCCCTTACGCGGCAGATTTACTTTCTTGCCCTTCCATGTGACTTTACTGCCCTTCCATATGACTTTACTCTCTTGCACACTTAACCCTAGTTGACAACAATTACAACCCATACAAGGCTGTGGGAACAACAATTGACGGAACCACGTAAATCTCGTGTGTCCTTAATTTGCTTTACGTTCTGTGTTTTGAATTGAGTTGTGAACGCAGCTAAAGTATCAGCCAACCCATAACCTAACGAAGACCTAAACAAGAACATTCGAATTGTCTATTAGGCAAGGTGTCTGAAAGGTGACTTTGGGGACTATTGTGATTAGTAGGTAGCAATAGATCTACCTTAGTCGAATCTGAGAAAGAGTTCGCTTTTAAGAAGAGATTCAAGTTGTTCACTTTCCTGCGAATTGCGAATTGTGGTGATATTGATTCACCCCCCCTCTCAGTATCACAAACTAGTAGATCCTAGGGAGAAGTCGGGAACTTAAAGTCCATTACATTTCCTTTTTCTTCGGTAATATGTTTGTAGACTAAAATTATATAAATCATTTCATATCGCATTGTCGCAAAGGAGACAATTAAGAAAATTATAAAATCTAAATTCAACTGATTATTAACAATAAATTAACCCCTGCAAGTCTTTAAAATTCTAAAAGCTGAAAAAATGCAATGTTTTCATTTTTCAATTTATTGTTAGTACCACTCCATTTTGAATGGTGTGAAAAATATAATATTTGAATATATTAATTGAACAAAAATACAAGTAATGGACTCAATTATATAAAATACATTTTAGTGGATGAATATTATAAATAGCAGTGCTAAGTCTTAATGTTGGGTCAAGTATATTGCTCTTAAGGGTTGTGAGGAAACGTCTTATTATAGTCCATTACATTTGCTTTTTCTTAGGTGATATGTTTGTAGACTAAAATTATATAAATCATTTCATATTGCATTGTTGCAAAGGAGACAATTAAGAAAATTATAAAATATAAATTCAAGTGATTATTAACAATAAATTAACCCCTACAATTCTTTAAAATTCTAAAAGTTGAAAAAATGGAATGTTTAAATTTTTCAATTTATTGTTAATGTCATTGCATTTTGAATAGTGAGAAAAATAAAATATTTGAATATCTTAATTGAACAAAAATACAAGTAATGGACTTAATTGTGTAAAATGCACTTTAGTGGATGAAAATTATAATTAGCAACCCTAATTTTTAATATTGGGTCAAGCTTATTGCTCTTAAGGGATGTGGGGAAACTTCTTCTTCTAGTCCAATGCATTAGCTTTTTCTTAAGTAATATGTTTGTAGACTAAAATTATATAAATCATTTGATATCGCATTGTCGTAGAGGAAACAATTAAGAAAATTACAAGATTTAAATTCAATTGATTATTAAAATGCATAAATACTTATAAGTCTTTAAAATTCTAATAGATGAAAACATGCAATGTTTTGATTTTTCAATTTATTATTAATGCCACTCAATTTTGAATGGTGAGAAAAACATAATATTTGAATATGTTAATTGAACAAAAATACAAGTAATAGACTCAATTGTATAAAATACACTTAAGTGGATAAATATTATAAATAGCAATGCTAAGCCTTAATGTTAGGTCAAGCATATTGCACTTGAGGGTTGTGCTAAAACTTCTTATTATTGTCCATTGCATTTGCTTTTTCTTAAGAAATATGTTTGTAAACTAAAATTATATAAATCATTTCAACCTGCATTGTGGCAATGGAGGCAATTTAAAAAATTAAACAACTAATTATTAACAATGCATAAATCCCTATAAGTCTTTAAAATTCTAGTAGATGAAAAAAAGCAATGTTTAGATTTTTCATTTTATTGTTGATGCCACGACATTTTGAATGGTGAGAAAAACATAATATTTGAATATGTTAAGTGAGCAAAAATACATGTAATTGACTTAATTGTATAAAATACATTTTAATAGATGAATATTATAAATAGCAATGCTAAGCTTAAATGTTGGGTCAAGCATATTGCTCTTGAGGGTTGTGGGGAAAATTTTTATTATAGTTCATTGCATTTGCTTTTTCTTAAGTAATATGTTTGTTGGCTAAAATTATATCAATCATTTCAACCTACATTGTGGCAATGGAGGCAATTAAAAAAATTACAAAATTTAAATTCAACTGATTATTAACTATACACTAATCCCTATAAGTCTTTAAAATTCTAATTAATGAAAAAATGCAATGTTTAGATTTATCAATTTATTGTTAATGTCACTGCATTTCGAATGGTGAGAAAAACATAATATTTGGATAAGTTAACTGAAAAAAAATACAAGTAATGGACTCAATTGTATAAAATACATTTTAATGGATGAATATTATAAATAAGAATCCAAAGCTTTAAGGTTGGGTCAAGCATATTGCTCTTAAGGATTGTAGGGAAACTTCTTATTATAGTCTAGTGCATTTGCTTTTTCTTAGGTAATATGTTTGTAGACTAAAATTATAGAAATCATTTGATATCGCCTTGTCGTAAAGGAGACAATTAAGAAAATTACAAAATCTAAACTCAACTGATTATTAACAATAAATTAACCCCTACAAGTCTTTAAAACTCTAAAAGATGAAAAAAAAAAAAAGGAATGTTTAGATCTTTCAATTTGTTGTTACTACCACTCCTTTTTGAATGGTGAGAAAAACAAAATATTTCAAAATATTAATTCAAAAAAAATACAAGTAATGGACTCAATTGTATAAAATACATTTTAGTGGATGAATATTATAAATGGCAATGCTAAGCTTTAATGTTGGGTCAAGCATATTACCCTTGAAGGTTGTGGGGAAACTTCTTATTATAGTCTATTGTATTTGCTTTTTCTTAAGTAATATGTTTGTAGACTAGAATTATATTAATCATTTCAACCTGCATTGTGGTGATGGAGGCAAGTAAAAAAATTACAAAATTTAAATTCAACGGATTATTAACAATGCATTAATCCCTATAGGTCTTTAAAATTCTAATTGATGAAAAAATGCAATGTTTAGATTTTTCATTTTATTGTTGATGCCACTGCATTTTGAATGGTGAGAAAAACATAATATTTGAATATATTAATTGAAAAAAAATAAAAGAAATGGACTTAATTGTATAAAATGCATTTTAGTGGATGAATATATAAATAGGAATCCAAAGTTTTAATGTTGGGTCAAACATATTGCTCTTGAGGGGAGTGGGGAAACTTCATATTAGAATCCAATGCATTAGCTTTTTCTCAAGTTATATGTTTGTAGACTAAAATTATATAAACCATTTGATACCACATTGTCGCAAAGGAGACAATTAAGAAAATTACAAAATTTAAATTCAACTGATTATTAACAATGCACAAATCCCTAGAAGTCTTTAAAATTCTAAAAGCTGAAAAAATGAATGTTCTGATTTTTTAATTTATTGTTAATGTCACTCCATTTTGAATGGTGAGAAAAACATAATATTTGAATATGTTAATTGAAAAAAAAATACAAGTAATGGACTCAATTGTATAAAATACAATTTAGTGGATGAATATTATAAATAGTAATGCTAAGTTTTAATGTTGGGTCAAGCATATTGCCCTTAAAGGTTGTTAGGAAACTTGTTATTATAGTCCATTGCATTTGCTTTTCTTAAGTAATATGTTTGTAGACTAAAATTATATAAATCATTTCAACCTGCATTATGGCAATGGAGGCAATTAAATAAGTTACAAAATTTAAATTCAACTGATTATTAACAATGCATAAATCATTATAAGTCTTAAAATTCTAATAGATGAGAAAATGCAATATTTAGATTTTTCATTTTATTGTGGATGCCACTGCATTTTGAATGGTCAAAAAATCATAATATTTGAATATGTTAATTAAACAAAAATACAAGTAATGGACACAATTGTATAAAATACATTTTAGTGGATGAATATTATAAATAGCAATGCTAAGCTTTAATGTTGGGTCAAGCATATTGCTCTTGAGGGTTATGGGGAAACTTTTTATTATAGTCCATTCCTTTTGCTTTTTCTTAGGTAATATGTTTGTAGACTAAAATTATATAAATCATTTCTTATCGCATTGTAGCAAAGGAGACAATTAAGAAAATTACAAAATCTAAATTCAAGTGATTATTAATAATAAATTAAACCCTACAAGTCTGTAAAATTCTAAAGTTAATAAAATGAAATGTTTGATTTTTCAGTTTCTTGTTAATGCCATAGCATTTTGAATGGTGAGAAAAACATAATATTTGAATATGTAAATTGAACAAAAATACAAGTAATGGACTTAATTGTCTAAAATACATTTTAGTGGATGAATATTATAAATAGCAGTGCTAAGATTTAATGTTGGGTCAACCATATTGCACTTGAGGGTTATGGTGAAACTTCTTATTATATTCCATTGTATTTGCTTTTTCTTAAGTAATATGTTTATAGACTAAAATTATATAAACCATTTCAACCTGCATTGTGGCAATGGAGGCAATTAAAAAAATTAAAAAATTTAAATTTAACTAATTATTAACAATGCATAAATCCCTATAGGTCTTTAAAATTCAAAAAGCTGAAAAAATACAATGTTTTTATTTTTCAATTTATTGTTAATGCCACTCCATTTTGAATCGTGAGAGAAACATAATATTCGAATATGTTAATTGAAAAAAAAATACAAGTAATGGACTCAATTATATAAAATACATTTTAGTGGATGAATATTATAAATAGGAATGTTAAGCTTAAATGTTGGGTCAAGCATATTACTCTTGAGGGTTATGGGGAAACTTCTTATTAGAGTCCATTGCATTTGATTTCAACCTGTATTTTGAATGGTGAGAAAAACATAATACTTGAATTTGTTAATTGAAAAAAAATACAAGTAATGGACTCAATTATATAAAATACACTTCAGTGGATGAATATTATAAATAGCAATCTTAAGCATTAATGTCGGGTCAAACATATTACTCTTGAGGGGAGTACGGAAACTTCTTATTAGTGTCCATTGCATTTTCTTTTTCATAAGTAATATGTTTGTCAACTCGAATTATATAAATAATTTCAACTTGCCTTGTGGCAAAGGAGGCAATTCAAAAAATTACAAAATTTAGATTCAACTGATTATTTACCATGCATAAATCCTTCTCAATTTTGAATGGTGAGAAAAACATAATATTTGAATTTGTTAATTGAAGAAAAATACAAGAGACTCAATTGTATAAAATACACTTTAGTGGATGAATATTATAAACAACAATCCTAAGCTTTAATGTTGGGTTAAGCATATTACTCTTGAGGGGACTGGGGAAACTTCTTATTAGAGTCCATTGCAGTTGCTTTCGTTTAAGTAATTTGTTTGTCGACTCAAATAATATAAATCATTTCAACTTGCATTGTGGCAAAGGAGGCAATTAAAAATGTTATACAATTTAAATTCAACTAATTATTGACAATGCATGCCTATAAGTTTTTAAAATTGAAAAAGTTCAAAAAATACGATGTTTTGATTTTTCAATTTATTGTTAATCCCACTACATTTTGTATGGTGAGAAAAACATAATATTTGAATTTGCTAATTGAAGAAAAATACATGTAATGGACTCAATTGTACAAAATACATTTTAGTGGATGAATATTATAAATAGCAATTCTAAGTTTTAGTGTTGCGTCAAGCATATTGATCTTGAGGGGAGTGGGGAAACTTCTTATTAGAGTCCATTGCATTTGATTTTTCATAAGTAATATGTTTCTACACTAAAATTCTATAAATCATTTCAACTTGCATTATGGTAACGGAGACAATTAAAAAAATGGAAAAATTTAAATTGAACTTATTATTAACAATGCACAAATCCTTGAAAGAGTTTGAAGTTCAAAAAGATGAAAAAATACAATGTTTGGATTTTTCAATTTGTTGCTAATCCCACAACATTTTGTATGGTGAGAAAAACATAATATTTGAATATGTTCATTGAACAAAAATACAAGTAATGAACTCAATTGTATAAAATACACGTTAGTGATTGAATATTATAAATAGCAATCATAAGCTTTAATGTTAGGTCAAGCATATTGTTCTTGAGGGGAGTGGGGAAACATCTTATTAAAGTCCATTGCATTTGATTTTTCATAAGTCATATGTTTGTCGACTCGACTTATATACATAATTTCAACTTGCATTGTGGAAAAGGAGGCAATTTAAAAAATTACAGAATTTGAATTCAACTAATTATTCACAATGCATAAATCCCTATAAGTTTTGAAAATTCAAAAAGTTGAAAAAATACAATGTTTTCATTTTTCCATTTATTGTTAATCCCACTTCATTTTGAATGGTGAGAAAAACATAATATTTGAATTTGTTAATTGAACAAACATACAAGTAATGGACTCAATTGTACAAAAAACATTTTAATCGATGAATATTATAAATAGCAGTCTTAAGCTTTAGTGTTGGGTCAAGCATATTGCTCTTGAGGAGAGTGGGGAAACTTCTTATTAGAGTCCATTGCATTTGATTTTTCATAAGTAATATGTTTGTAAGCTAAAATTCTATAAATCGTTTCAACTTGCCTTATGGCAAAGGTGACAATTAAAAAAATGACAAAATTTAAATTCAACTGATTATTAACAATGCATAAATCCCTCAAAGTGTTTAAAATTTAAAAAGTTGAAAAAATACAATGTTTTGATTTTCAATTTATTGTTAATCCCACTGCATTTTGAATGGTGAGAAAAATATAATATTTGTATTTGTTAATTGAACAAAAATGCAAGTAATAGACTCAATTGTATAAAATACACTTTAGTGGATGAATATTATAAATAGCAATCCTAAGCTTTAATGTTGGGTTAAGCATATTACTCTTGAGGGGAGTAGGGAAACTTCTTATTAGAGTCCATTGCAGTTGCTTTTGTTTAAGTAATTTGTTTGTCGACTCGAATAATATAAATCATTTCAACTTGCATTGTGGCATAGGAAGCAATTAAAAATGTTATACAATTTAAATTCAACTAATTATTGACAATGCATGCCTATAAGTTTTTAAAATTGAAAAAGTTCAAAAAATACGATGTTTTGATTTTTCAATTTATTGTTAATCCCACTGCATTTTGTATGGTGAGAAAAACATAATATTTGAATTTGCTAATTGAAGAAAAATACATGTAATGGACTCAATTGTACAAAATACATCTTAGTGGATGAATATTATAAATTGCAATCCTAAGCTTTAATGTTGCGTCAAGCATATTGTTCTTGAGGGGAGTGGGGAAACTTCTTATTAAAGTCCATTGCATTTGATTTTTCATAAGTCATATGTTTGTCGACTCGAATTATATATATAATTTCAACTTGCATTGTGGCAAAGGAGGCAATTTAAAAAATTACAAAATTTGAATTCAACTAATTATTCACAATGCATAAATCCTTATAAGTTTTGAAAATTCAAAAAGTTGAAAAAATACAATGTTTTCATTTTTCCATTTATTGTTAATCCCACTTCATTTTGAATGGTGAGAAAAACATAATATTTGAATTTGTTAATTGAACAAAAATACAAGTAGTGGACTCAATTGTACAAAAAACATTTTAATGGATGAATATTATAAATAGCAATCCTAAGCTTTAGTGTTGGGTCAAGCATATTGCTCTTGAGGAGAGTGGGGAAACTTCTTATTAGAGTCCATTGCAGTCGATTTTTCATAAGTAATATGTTTGTAAGCTAAAATTCTATAAATCGTTTCAACTCGCCTTGTGGCAAAGGTGACAATTAAAAAAATGACAAAATTTAAATTCAACTGATTATTAACAATGCATAAATCCCTCAAAGTGTTTAAAATTCAAAAAGTTGAAAAAATACAATGTTTTGATTTTCAATTTATTATTAATCCCACTGCATTTTGAATGTTGAGAAAAATATAATATTTGAATTTGTTAATTGAACAAAAATGCAAGTAATAGACTCAATTGTATAAAATACACTTTAGTGGATGATTATTATAAATAGTAATCCTAAGCTTTAATGTTGCGTTAAGTATATTACTCCTTGGGGGAGTGGGGAAACTTCTTATTAAAGTCCATTGCATTTGCTTTTGTTTAAGTTATTTCTTTCTTGACCCGAATAATATAAATCATTTCAACTTGCATTGTGGCAAATGAGGCAATTAAAAATGTTATAAAATTTAAATTCAACTAATTATTGAAAATGCATGCCGATAAGTTTTTAAAATTGAAAAAGTGGAAAAAATACGATGTTTTGATTTTTCAATTTATCGTTAATCCCACTACATTTTGTATGGTGAGAAAAACATCATATTTGAATTTGTTATTTGAAGAAAAATACATGTAATGGACTCAATTGTACAAAATACATATTAGTGGATGAATATTATAAATAGCAATCCTAAGCTTTAGTGTTGGGTCAAGCATATTGATCTTGAAGGGAGTGGGGAAACTTCTTATTAGAGTCCATTGCATTTGATTTTTCATAAGTAATATGTTTCTACACTAAAACTTTATAAATCATTTCAACTTGCATTATGGCAAAGGAGACAACTAAAAAAAATGACAAAATTTAAATTGAACTAATTATTAACAATACATAAATCCCTAAAAGAGTTTGAAGTTCAAAAAGATGAAAAAATACAATGTTTGGATTTTTCAATTTGTTGTTAATCCCACAACATTTTGTATGGTGAGAAAAACATAATATTTGAATATGTTCATTGAACAAAAATACAAGTAATGGACTCAATTGTATAAAATGTATTTTAGTGGATGAATATTATAAATAGCAATCCTAACCTTTAATGTTAGGTCAAGCATATTGTTCCTGAGGGGAGTGGGGAAACTTCTTATTAAAGTCCATTGCATTTGATTTTTCATAAGTAATATGTTTGTCGAGTCAAATTATATAAATATTTTCAACTTGCATTGTGGCAAAGAGGCAATTCAAAAATTACAAAATTTCAATTCAACTAATTACTGACAATGCATAAATCCCTATGAGTTTTTAAAATTTAGAAAGTTGAAAAAATACAATGTTTTGATTTTTCAATTTATTGGTGATCCAACTGCATTTTGAATGGTGAGAAAAACATAATATTTGAATTTGCTAATTGAAAAAAAATATAAGTAATGGACTCAATTGTATAAAATACACTTCAGTTGATGAATATTATAAATAGCAATCCTAAGCTTTAATGTCGGGTCAAACATATTACTCTTGAGGGGAGTACGGAAACTTCTTATTAGTGTCCATTGCATTTTCTTTTTCATAAGTAATATGTTTGTTGACTCAAATTATATAAATAATTTCAACTTGCATTATGGCAAAGGAGGCAATTTAAAAAATTACAAAATTTAAATTCAAGTGATTATTTACAATACATAAATCCCTCAAAGAGTTTAAAATTCAAAAAGATGAAAAAATAAATGTTTTGATTTTTCAATTTATTGTTAATCCCTTTCAATTTTGAATGGTGAGAAAAACATAATATTTGAATTTGTTAATTGAAGAAAAATACAAGAGACTCAATCGTAAAATACACTTTAGTGAATGAATTTTATAAATAGCAATCCTAGGTTTTAATGTTGGGTTAAGCATATTACTCTTGAGGGGAGTGGGGAAACTTCTTATTAGAGTCCATTGCAGTTGCTTTCGTTTAAGTAATTTGTTTGTCAACTCGAATTATATAAATCATTTCAACTTGCATTATGGTGAAGGAGGCAACTAAAAAATTTACAAAATTTAAATTCAAATAATTATTGACAATGCATAAACCCCTATAGGTTTTGGAAATTCAAAAATTTGAAAACATACAATGTTTTGATTTTTCAATTTATTGTTAATTCCATTGCATTTTGAATGGTGAGAAAAACATAATATTTGAATTTATTAATTGAACAAAAATACAAGTAATGGACTCAATTATACAAAATACACTTTAGTAGATGAATATTATAAATAGCGATCCTAAGTTTTAATGCAGGGTCAAGCATATTGCCTTTCAGGGCAGTAGGGAAACTTCTTATTAGAGTCCATTGCATTTGATTTTTCATAAGTAATATGTTTCTACACTGAAATTCTATAAATCATTTCAACTTGCATTATGGCGAAGGAGACAATTAAAAAAATGACAAAATTTAAATTCAACTAATTATTTACAATGCATAAATCCCTCTAAGAGTTTAAAATTCAAAACTTTAAAAAATACGAAGTTTTGATTTTTGAATTTATTGTTAGTTTCACTGCATTTTGAACGGTGAGAAAAACATAATGTTTGAATTTGTTCATTGAACAAAAATACAAGGAATGGACTAAATTGTATAAAATACACTTTAGTGGATGAATATTATAAATAGCAATCCTAAACTTTAATGTTCAGTCAAGCATATTGCTCCTGAGGGAAGTGGGGAAACTTCTTATTAGAGTCCATGGCATTTGATTTTTCATAAGTAATATATTCCTACACTAAAATTCTATAAATCATTTCAACTTGCATTATGGCAAAGGAGACAATTAAAAAAATGACAAAATTTAAATTCAACAGATTATTTACAATGCATAAATCCTTTAAAGAGTTTAAAATTCAAAAAGTTGAAAAAATACAACGTTTTGATTTTTCAATTTATTGTTAATCCCACTCAATTTTGAATGGTGAGAAAAACATAATGTTTGAATTTGTTAATTGAACAAAAATACAAGTAATGGACTCAATTGTACAAAATACACCTTAGTGGATGAATATTATAAATAGCAATCCCAAGTTTTAAAGTTGGGTCAAGCATATTACTCTTGAGGGAAGTGGGGAAACTTCCTATTAGAGCTCATTGCATTTGATTTTTCATAAGTAATATGTTTCTACGCTAAAATTCTATAAATCATTTCAACTTGCATTATGGAAAAAGAGACAATTAAAAAAATGACAAAATTTAAATTCAACTGATTATTTGCAATGGATAAATCCCTCAAAGAGTTTAAAATTCAAAAAGTTTAAAAAATGCAATGTTTGATTTTTTAATTTTTTGTTAAGTTCACTGCATTTTGAATGGTGAGAAAAACATAATGTGTGAATTTGTTAATTGAACAACAATACAAGCAATGGACTCAATTATGTAAACTACACTTTTGTGGATGAATCTTATAAGTAGCAATCTTAAGCTTTAATGTTGGGTCAAGCATATTCCCCTCGACGGGAGTGGGGAAACTTCTTATTAGAGTCCATTGCATTTGCTTTTTCCTAAGTAATATATTTGTCGACACGAATTATAGAAATCATTTCAATTGTACAAAATACACTTTAGTGGATGAATATTGTAAATAGCAATCCTAGGCTTTAAAGTTGTGTTAAGCATATTGCTCTTCAGGAAAGTGGGGAAACATCTTATTGGAGCTCATTGCATTTGATTTTTCATAAGGAATATGTTTCTACACTAAAATTCTATAAATCATTTCAACTTGCATTATGGCAAACGAGACAATTAAAAAAATGACAAAATTTAAATTCAACTGATTATTAACAATGCATAATTCCCTCAAAGAGTTTAAAATTCAAAACGTTGAAAAAATACAAGGTTTTGATTTTTCAATTTATTGTTAATCCCACTGCATTTTGAATGGTGATAAAAACATAGTATTTCAATTTGTTAATTGAACAAAAATACAAGTAATGGACTCAATTATATTATAAATTGCATTCCTAAGCTTTAATGTTGGGTAGAGCATATTCCTCTCGAGGAGAGTGGGGAAACTTCTTATTATGTTTGTCGACACGAATTATAGAAATCATTTCAACTTGCGTTGTGGCAAAGGAGGCAATTAAAAAAATTTCAAAATTTAAATTGAACTAATTATTGACAATGCATAAATCCCTATTTGTTTTTAAATTCCAAAAAGTTGAAGAAATAAAATGTTTTGATTTTCAATTTATTGTTAATCCCACTACATTTTGAATGATGAGAAAAATATAATATTTGAATCTATTAATTGAACAAAAACACAAGTAATGGACTTAATTGTGCAAAATACACTATAGTGGATGAATATTATAAATATCAATCTTAAGCTTTAATGTTGGGTCAAGCATATTGCTCTTGAGGGGAGTGGGGAAACTTCTTGCTAGAGTCCATTGCATTTGATTTTTCATAAGTAATGTGTTTGTAGGCTAAAATTCTATAAATCATTTCCATTTGCCTTATGACAAAGGAAACAATTAAAAAAATGACAAAATTTAAATTCATCTGATTATTAACAATGCATAAATCCCTGATAGATTTTACAATTCAAAAAGATGAAAAAATACAATATTTTGATTTTTCAATTTATTGTTAATCCCACTGCATTTTAAATGGTGAGAAAAACATCTTATTTGAATTTATTAATTGAACAACAATATATGTAATGGACTCAATTGTATAAAATACACTTTAGAAGTAATATGTTTCTACACTAAAATTCGATAAATCATTTCAACTTGCTTTATGGCAAAGGAGACAATTAAAAAAATGAGAAAATTTAAATTTAATTGATTATTTACAATGCATAAATCCCTCAAAGAGTTTAAAATTCAAAAAGTTGAAAAAATACAATGTTTTGATTTTTCAATTTATTGTTAATTTCACTGCATTTTGAATGGTGAGAAAAACATCTTATTTGAATTTGTTAATTGAACAACAATATAAGTAATGGACTCAATTGTATAAAATACAATTTAGCATATGAATATTATGAATAGCAATACTAAGCATTAATGTCCTGTCAAGCATATTAGTCTTGAGGGGAGTGGGGAAACTTTTTATTAAAGTCCATTGCATTTGCTTTTTCTTAAGTAATATGTTTGTCAACTTGAATTATATAAATTATTTCAACTTGCATTGTGGAAAGTAGGCAATTAAAAAAATTACAAAATTTAAATTTAACTAATTATTAACAATGCATAAATCCCTAAAAGAGTTTAAAATTCAAAAAGTCAAAAAAAAACAATGTTTTGAGTTTTCAATTTATTGCTAATCCCACTACATTTTGAATGGTGAGCAAAATATAAGATTTGAATTTGTTGATTGAACAAAAACATAAGTAATGGACTCAATTGTGCAAAATACACTGTAGTGGATGAATATTATAAATAGCAATCCTAAGTTTTAATGTTCGGTCAAGTATATTACTCTTGAGGGGAGTGGGGAAACTTTTTATTAGGGTTCATTGCATTTGCTTTTTTTTGAAGTAACATGTTTCTACACTAAAATTCTATAAATCATTTCAACTTGCATTATCGCAAAGGAGACAGTTAAAAAAATGACAAAATTTAAATTCAACTGATCATTTACGATGCATAAATCCCTTAAAGAGTTTAAAATTCAAAAAGATGAAAAAATACAATGTTTTGATTTTTCAATTTATTGTTAATTTCACTACATTTTGAATGGTGAGAAAAACATAATGTTTGAATTTGTTAATGGAACAAAAATACAAGTAAAAGACTGCATTGTATAAAATACAGTTTAATGGATGAATATTATAAATCTCAATCCTAAGCATTAATGTTGGGTCAAGCATATTGCTCTTGAGGGAAGTGGGGAAACTTCTTATTAGAGCCCATTGCATTTGATTTTTCATAAGTAATATGTTTCTACACTAAAATTCTATAAATCATTTCAACTTGCTTTATGGCAAAGGAGACAATTAAAAAAATGACAAAATTTAAATTGAATTGATTATTTGCAATACATAAATCCTTCAAAGAGTTTAAAATTCAAAAAGTTGAAAAAATACATTGTTTTGATTTTTCAATTTCTTGTTAATTTCATTGCATTTTGAACGGTGAGAAAAACATAATATTTGAATTTGTTAATTGAATAAAAATACAAGTAATGGACTCAATTGTATAAAATACACTTTAGTGGATGGATATTATAAATAGCAATTCTAAACTTTAATGTTAGGTCAAGCACATTCCCTTAAGGATAGTGGGGAAACTTCTTATTATAATCCATTGCATTTGATTTTTCATATGTAATATGTTTCTACACTAAAATTCTATAAATCATTTCAACTTGCATTATGGGAAAGGAGAAAATTAAAAAAATGGCAAAATTTAAATTCAACTGAATATTTACAAAACATAAATCCCTCAAAAAGTTTAAAATTCAAAAAGTTAAAAAAATACAATGTTTTGAGTTTTCAATTTTTTTCTAATCCCACTCAATTTTGAAAGGTGAGAAAAACATAATGTTTGAATTTGTTAATTGAACAAAAATACAAGTAATAGACTGAATTGTTTAAAATACACTTTAGTAGATGAACATTATAAATAGCAATCCTAATCTTTAATGTTAGGTTAAGCATCTTACTCTTAGGAGAAGTGGGGAAACTTCTTATTAGAGTACATTGCATTTGCTTTTTCTTACGTAATATGTTTGTAGAATCGAATTATACAAATCATTTCAACTTGCATTGTGGCGAACAAGGCAATTAAAAAAATAACAAAATTTAAATTTAACTAATTATTAACCATGCATAAATCCCTATAAGAGTTTAAAATTCAAAAAGTCAAGAAAAAACAATTTTTTGAGTTTTCAATTTATTGTTAATCTCACTGCATTTTGAATGGTGAGAAAAATATAAGATTTGAATTTGTTGATTGAACAAAAACACAAGTAATGGACTCAATTGTGCAAAATACGCTATAATGGATGAATATTATAAATAGCAATCCTATGATTTAATGTTAGGTCAAGCATATTCCTCTTGAGAGGAGTGCGGAAACTTCTTATTAGAGTTTATTGCATTCGCTTTTTCTTAAGTAATATGTTTGTCAACAAAAATTATAGAAATCATTTCAATTGTACAAAATACACTTTAGTGGATGAATATTATAAATAGCAATCCCAAGCTTTAAAGTTGGGTCAAGCATATTACTCTTGAGGGAAGTGGGGAAACTTCCTATTAGAGCTCATTGCATTTGATTTTTCATAAGTAATATGTTTCTACACTAAAATTCTATAAATCATTTCAACTTGCATTATGGCAAAGGAGAAAATTAAAAAAAATGTCAAAATTTAAATTCAACTGATTATTTGAAATGCATAAATCCCTCAAAAAGTTTAAAATTCAAAAAGTTGAAAAAATACAACGTTTTGATTTTTCAATTTATTGTTAATCCCACTCAATTTTCAATGGTGAGAAAAACATAATGTTTGAATTTGTTAATTGAATAAAAATAGAAGTAATAGACTAAATTGTATAAAATACACTTTAGCGGATGAATATTATAAATAGTAAGTCTAATCTTTAATGTTGGGTTAAGCATATTACTCTTGAGGTAAGTGGGGAAACTTCTTATTAGAGTCCATTGCACTTGCTTTTTCCTAAGTAATATGTTTGTAAAATCAAAATATACAAATCATTTCAACTTGCATTGTGGCAAACAAGGCAATTAAAAAAATTAAAAAATTTAAATTTAACTAATTATTAACAATGCATAAATCCCTATATGAGTTTAAAATTCAAAAAGTTGAAAAAAGACAATGTTTTGAGTTTTCAATTTATTGTTAATCCCACTCAATTTTGAATGGCCATAAAAACATAATGTTTGAATTTGTTAATTGAACAAAAATACAGGTAATAGATTGAATTGTATAAAATACACTTTAGTGGATGAATATTATAAATAGGAATCCTAATCTTTAATGTTGGATTAAGCATATTACTCTTGAGGGGAGTGGGGAAACTTCTTATTAAAGTCCATTGCATTTGCTTTTTCTTAAGTAATATGTTTGTAGAATCGAATTATACAAATCATTTCAACTTCCATTGTGGCAAACAAGGAAATTAAAAAAATTACAAAATTTAAATTTAACTAATTATTAACCATGCATAAATCCCTATAAGAGTTTAAAATTCAAAAAGTCGAAAAAAAAACAATGTTTTGAGTTTTCAATTTATTGTTAATCCCACTACATTTTGAATGGTGAGAAAAATATAAGATTTGAATTTGTTGATTGAACAAAAACATAAGTAATGGACTCAATTATGCAAAATACATTATAATGGATGAATATTATAAATATCAATCCTAAGCTTTAATGTTGGGGTCAAGCATATTCCTCTTGTGGGGAGTGTGGAAACTTCTTGTTAGAGTTCATTGCATTTGCTTGCTTTTTCTTAAGTAATATGTTTGTTGACACGAATTATAGAAATCATTTCAATTTATTGTTAATTTCACTGCATTTTGAATGGTGAGAAAAACATAATATTTGAATTTGTTAATTGAACAAAAATACAAGTAATGGACTCAATTGTATAAAATACACTTTAGTGGATGAATATTATAAATAGCAATCCTAAGCTTTAATGTTGGGTTAAGCATATTCCTCTTGAGGGGAGTGTGGAAACTTCTTATTAGAGTTCATTGCATTTGCTTTTTCTTAAATAATATGTTTGTTGACACGAATTATAGAAATCATTTCAATTTATTGTTAATTTCACTGCATTTTGAATGTTGAGAAAAACATAATGTTTGAATTTGTTAATTGAACAAAAATACAAGTAATGGACTCAATTGTATAAAATACACTTTAGTAGATGAATATTATAAATAGCAATCCTAAGCTTTAATGTTGGGTCCAGCATATTCCTTGAGGGGAGTGGTGAAACTTCTCATTATAGTCCATTGCATTTGATTTTTCATAAGTAATATGTTTCTACACTAAAATTCTATAAATCATTTCAACTTGGATTATGGAAAAGGAGAAAATTAAAAAAATGGCAAAATTTAAATTTAATTGATTATTTGCAATGCATAAATCCCTCAAAAGGTTTAAAATTCAAAGAGTTGAAAAAATACAATGTTTTGATTTTTCAATTTATTGTTAATCCCACTCAATTTCGAATGGTGAGAAAAACATAATGTTTGAATTTGTTAATTGAACAATTCAAAATGAACAAATTCAGTAATAGACTAAATTGTATATAAATACACTTTAGTGGATGAATATTATAAATAGCAATCCTAATCTTTAATGTTGGGTCAAGCATATTGCTCTTGAAGGGAGTGGATAAACTTCTTATTAGAGTCCATTGCATTTGCTTTTTCTTAAGTAATATGTTTGTAGA
>JAIRCJ010000585.1:0-53231 GCA_020883675.1 Bruguiera gymnorhiza | reverse complement strand
CCAGAAACACGTCCTGCAAGCAAATCAGAAATGCATAACCAGCAAGAAGGAAAATAAGAAACAGACCTCCTGGAAGAGAAGATAGCAGACCTGGTATCCATGAGATCACCCGAAGAGAAGACAGCAGACCTGGTATCCGTGACACCACCCGAGAAGAATAGCAGACCAGAAGTGTGGGGCAGGCCGAAAGGTGTGAACCAGAAAAACCAGTAGCGTGAGGCAAGCCAAGAGATGTGAAACGAACGCAGACCAAAAGTGTGGGTGTACGTTAGGAGACGGCGTGAGACCAGAACGTGCAACGGCGTGACAAACCAGAAGCATGAGGGCAGGCCGTGAAATAGTAAGGCCATGAAATAGGAGACGGGTGAGACCATGAGACGGTGAAAGCAGGAGCTATGTGAGACAACCTAGAGAAGGAATTCGACGAAGCATCAGAAAGAACTCAATGTATTTCCAGATTTCTTCAAGAGAGGTTAGAGAGCGTTGTAGTGAACTTCTAAGCGGCAGTGGAGCAGCCTTTCAATTCAACAAAGGCAAGACAAGCTAGAAGAAGGGTAGACATAGTAAGTGACACTCTTTGTATTATACTTGCTTAGTAATTGCAATAGTGAAAGGAGCAGAAGATTAATACATCCATTGTAACTGGAATTCTCAAGTATAGTGGATGGTCTTGGTAAGGGAGAGTCCCTACCACCGTGATGAACATCACGTTGACGGAACCACGTAAATCTCGTGTGTCCTTAATTTGCTTTATGTTCTGTGTTTTGAATTGAGTTGTGAACGCAGCTAATGTATCAGCCAACCCATAACCTAACGAAGACCTAAATAAGAACATCCGAATTGTCTATTAGGCAAGGTGTCTGAAAGGTGACTTTGAAGACTATTGTGATTAGTAGGTAGCAATAGATCTACCTTAGTAAAATCTGAGAAAGAGTTCCCTTCTAAGAAGAGATTAAAGTTGTTCACTTACCTACGAATTGCAAATTGTGGTGATACTAATTCACCCCCCTCTCAGTATCACAAACTAGTAGATCCTAGGGTGAAGTTGGGAACTTCAATTGGTATCAGAGCACAGGTTCTCCAGGATAAAGCTTAACTTGGTGTACTAGTTTGAAGAGCTCCAGAAGTTTTAACTTGTTCAACATACTGAGAAATGGACGCCGATACCAGCACTAGCACTACTTACAGCAAGAAGGTTCCAATCTTCAACGGAACCAACTACCATTTGCAACCATGGGCTTAAACATGGTGAAATCTGTAGGAGCGTTTTGAGCCTCCAGAAGAAGGTAAAGATCCAACCCCAGAGGAATTAAGACAGTTTGAGATAAATGGGAAGGCCTTAAACATCATCATTTCAGCATTGACAGATGTTGAATATGCTAAAGTTATGGACTGCAAATCTGCCAAGGAGATATGAGACAGATTGCAGAAAGTCTATGAAGGTGATGGCAGAATGAAGGAGGCCAAGCTTCAAGTTTTCAAGGAGAGATATGAATCTCTCAGAATGCAGAAAAATGAGACAGTCCAAGAGTTCTTCACCAAGGTTATTGATGCTGTAAACGATCTTAGAAGTCATGGGAAGAACAAGAAGGAATCATCTATTGTGAAGAAAATTCTGAGAATTCTGCTTGAGAGGTTTGCCTTAAAGGTGGCAGCCATAAAGGAGAGTAGAGATCTCAATTCTATATCTCTGCATGATCTCCAGTGCAATCTCATTGCATATGAGATGAGAATAAAGTCAATTGAGAGCTCCTCAACGTCAAAGGTATCAAAGGAGGCAGCTTTCAAAGCTATGAAACACTTGAAGATAAAAGAAGAGGAAGAATCATCCAGTGAGGATGATGAGGAAGAAAGTGAAGTTGAAGTGTTGGCATACTTCACAAGGAAGTTCAAAAAGGGGTCTAAGAAGGGAAAAGGATAGTTGTCCTTGAGAAGTTATCGTTATGGACAAACTGGACACTTTGCTTCTCAGTGCAAAGTGAAACTTGATGATGAAGATGAGGATGGTGATGAGAAGAATTCAAAATGGTGAAGACCATCATTCAAGTCAAGGAAGTCCAGCAAGAAGACTGCTAACCCACAGAAGAAGAAGAGAGGCTCATTCAAGAGTTATGTGAGCCAAACAAAAGAAGCCGATGAGGAGGAAGATGTAGACTCATCAGATGAGCATGCCTTTATGGCATTAGCTCGATGTGGTAGTTCAACCTCTGAAGAGGAAGAGGAGATTGATGAAGAAGAACCAGATCTTGAAGCTGAGTTAAAAGCAGCTTCAAAGGAGATAATTAGAAGGGGTAGAACCATAAGAAGGTTTGAGGCCCATATAAAACAAGTTGAAGCAAAGATTGAGGAAGCAGAAAGTCAAAAGGATGAAATAAGGGCTGAACATATTGACTTGAAGAGAAGATTTGAAGAACAGATCAAAATATGTGAACCTTACTATGGGCTTGGCTCAAGGACTTCAACAATTGAAGAAATGGAGATAAAGTTGCTGAGACTTCAGCAACAACTCAAAAAGAGTGAAGAAAACTTGCAGAAGTTTGAAGTGATAGGAGAAACAAGCTCTGCAAGAGAAAAGAAGAATGAAGAGAAAGTGCAGCAATCTGATGCTGCACTGCCTAAAGATAACGAGACTTTGCCACAGAAGTTGAAAGAGAAGGTTAAGTTGCAGAAAGAAAAGATTGATCAGCCAGGAACAGTGAAGGCTGAAAATAAAGAAGATTTGAAGAAGCAACCTAGGGTTGCAAACAAAAATGAAAGAAAAGAAGTCAGCCAGCCAAGGGGCTACGGCTGAAAAAAAGAAGGAGAATAAGGTGACGAAATGAAAGTCACACAAGCAAAAGGAGCCAAGCAACCTTGGTCTACACAGCAGTAATAACAAAAGAAACAGCTATGAATTAGACCGTAGAACGAGACAGTTTCCAATGGTACTGTCTTTACTGTGAGTTTAGGGTCATAAGGCAAGTAAATGCTGGTGGAGAAGGCCAGTATATGTCTCCAACTTGAGAAGATACAATGCTGCCATACAGGGGAGGACAATACAAAATTCAGAGGAGAATACCTGTTGTGAGTTTTGCAACTGTAAAAGGCAAGGACACAACTAACAAGGAAATTGTGGTGGAGCCCAACTAGTGGTTCAAAGAACAAGTTTGCCTATATTGGGAGATTTGACAGTGTGAAAAGGTGTGGGCAAGATGGCATAATGGCCAAGAGATGCATGACACTTCTCCTTGAGAAGAGAAGGCACTAAATGACACAGTGAAAGAAATTAGTACAGTCAAAGCTGAGAAAAAGGAGAAAGCTATCATCAAGCCAGTTCAAAAGAAGGAATATAAAACTAAAAGGGAGGGTGGCTAATATAGCTGAAATTGCACTAAAGGTTGACTACAAGGATAAGCAGTGGATCTTTGATAGTGGGTGCACTTCACACATGACAGGAGACAGAGTAAATTATCAAAATTGAACAAGTTAAGAGAAGGTTAGAGTCAAGTTTGACAATGATGATTCACTCAACATTAGTGGTCAAGGGTCAGTAAATATTGGAAAAGGAAAGCTAAAAGATGTTTTGCACGTTGAAGGGCTCAGATATAATCTAGCATTTGTCAAGCCAACTATGCAATGAAGACCATAAAGTGATATTCACAAAAACAGCTGTTACAGCCGGAAGAGAATAGCTGGAAATTTATATGTGATTGATGAGGACAAGACAAATAGCTATTTACTTACAAAAGAAGAAGAAATCAACTCTGGCATAGGAGGTTGGGACACTTAACACAAAAGAATATGAGGAAGCTGACCACTACTCATGCAATCAGAGACATTCCAGACCTCAAGAGAGAGAGGGAGTATGTTTGCTTAGCATGCTCTAAAGGAAAACAGGTCAGAAAGCAGTATAAGACCAAAGAGGTCAGTTCTGAAGCAGTACTTGACATTATACATACTGATTTGTGTGGGTCGATGAGAACAAAAGGGTTGAATGGTGAGAGGTACTTCATCTTGTTTGTTGATGATTATTCCTGAAGGACTTGCATCATGCACCTCAAACACAAGTCAGAAGTTTTGAAATGCTTCAAGAGATACAGAAGATTGGCTAAAAATGAGAGTGGAAAGAAGATTAAAGTATGGAGGCTAGATCAAGGCACTAAATTCACAAATGGAGCTTTTGAAGATTACCTTGAGAAGCATGGAATTCACCATCAGATGACAACAACAAGAACACCTCAACAGAACGAGGTGGTAGAGAGGAAAAATAGAGCTGTGGTTGAAATGGCAAGAACTCTACTGCTGGAATCCAAGTTTCACACAAGATTTTGGACAGAAGCAATATTTACTGTTGTGCACCTATTAAATAGAGTTTTACTAAGGCCCAATACTGATAAGACTCCATATGAGCTATGGAGTAGGAAGAAGACAATGACCAAGTATCTTAGAATCTTTGGCAACCCATGTTTTGTGAAGAACAAGGAGCAAAACTTGGGAAAATTCCATGCTAGGTCAGATGAAGGCATCTTTGTGGGATACTCAGCAAAGACAAAAGGTTATAGAGTTTTTCTACATAAACTAGGAAAAGTGGTCACTTCCAGTAATGTAAGAATAGATGAAAACTGGAAAACAATGCATAATGGAGAAGCTGAGGACAGTGAAGAAGATGACTTCAAGATAGATGAAGAATCTGACCAACATGAAGAAGAGGGAAAAGAAGTAAGTTCAAACTCAGAGAAGAGTGAGTTTGAAGATGAAGAAGGAGATTCTCTTGCAACTAAGGTTGTGCAAGAGAGAAAGACAAAGAAGACATGAACCAGTGCTTATCAAGGAAATTAGATAATAGGTGACCCATCAGTAAGAGTTACAACAAGAAGAAGAATTGTGGGAGCTACTGCTTTACTCTCACAAGTTAAACCTAATTCTGTTGAAGAGGCTGCACAAGACAAAGCCTGGGTCAAGCTATCAATGAGGAGCTGGATCAAATCGAGAAGAATGAAACATGGGAGCTGGTCCCAAGACCCATTAATAAGAATGTCATAGGAACAAAATGGGTGTTTAAAAATAAACATAATGAAGATGGCAAGGTGGTGAGGAACAAGGCTAGGCTGGTTTGCAAAGGCTACACTCAGATGGAAGGAGTAAATGTTGATGAAACTTTTGCACCAGTAACAAGGTTGGAAACTATCAGAATGTTCTTAGCTTTAGCAGCACATAAGAGGTATAAAGTTTACCAGATGGATGTGAAATCAGCCTTTCTGAATGGGCTCCTGAAAGAAGAAGTGTATATTGAACAACCCGATGGAGTACAAATCAGTGAGGATGAGACACACGTGTGCAAGCTGAAGAAAGCCTTGTATGGCCTTAAAAAAGCCCCAAGAGCATGGTACAGCAGGCTAGACGCGTATTTGAGAAGGTTGAACTTTAGAAGAGGAACAGTTGATAATAACCTATAAGTGTTCAACTCAGAGAAAGACCAACTGATAACCATAATATATGTAAATGACATCATCTTTGGAGGGGATCACTCTGAGTTATGCTAAGAATTTGCATAGAAGATGAGTGAGGAATTTGAGATGTCATTGATTGGAGAAATGACTTACTTTCTTGGATTACAGATAAAATAATGTGAAGAAGGTATTTTTATTTCTCAGACAAAATATGCCAAAGAGATGCTGAAAAAGTTTGGCATAGAGGATAGCAGACTTGTCAGTACCCTTATGCCAGTAGGCTACAAGTTAACAAAAATTAGGAAGGAAGCAGTACAAGCCCTACAGAATACAGGAAGATGATAGAGAGCCTTTTGTACCTTACAGCATCAAGGCCTGATCTCATGCAAGCCGTGTGTATCGCCAGTAGATTCCAAGCTAATCCTAAGGAATCTTATATGTTGGCAGTGAAAAGAATCCTAAGATACCTTAAGGGGACACTAGAAATGGGCTTGTGGTATCCTGCCATGGATTCTGTAAAACTACGAGCATACACTGATGCAGACTAGGCAGGAAGCACAGATGACAGAAAATCAACCAATGGCTGTAGTTTCTACTTGGGTTCAAAGTGTGTTTGCATGGCTAAGTAGAAAGCAAAACAGTGTTGCTTTGAGCATAGCGGAGGCTGAGTATATGGCTGCTTGTGCAGCATGTACTCAGGTGATATGGATGCAAAAACAATTGGCCGATTTGAGTGTTGAAGTGAAGTTACCAGTGAGTGTACTTTGTGATAATCAAAGTGCAATTGATCTTAGCAAGAATCCAGTTCAACATTCAAGGAGCAAGTATATTGACATCCGGTATCACTTTATCAAAGATCAAGTGGAAGAGGGCACAATTTAGTTGGAGTATATTGACATTAAAGATCAAATCTCAGATATTCTAACTAAACCTTTGTCCACAGAGTTGTTTGAAAAGCACAGAATGAGTCTATTTGTGCAAATGCCTCCTCAAGCCTGAAGTTCAGGTGAATCCTCCATCTCTACTTTGCAAGTTTTTCAAATTTGTAATTGGTTGGCAAAGAGGGAGAGAAGCAACAGTGTAGGGGGAGCTGTTAAGGAAGGGGGAGTGCATATTTAGGTGGAGTTGTAATCCATCTACTTTTGGATTATTACTCTAAGAAGATTATGAAGGACTACTGCATAATGGTTTTTGTTGTGAGTGTTGCCAACAATTACAAAGGGGGAGATTGTTATTCCCACAGCCTTGTATGGGATGTAATTGTTGTCAACTAGGGTTAAGTGTGCAAGAAAGTAAAGCCACATGGAAGGACAAGAAAGTAAATTCGCTGCATAAGGGCAAGAACGTAAATCTACCACGTAAGCCTTATTAGGGTTTCATGGAAGAGAGTATATAAAGACCTTGGAAGACAAAACAAAAAAGGGGGGCCAACAAAATTGAATAAACAGCAACCCTACAACAACCGGCCAAAAAGAAGAGAAAATAATATACCAAAAGGGAACCCCACTGTCGGCAAAAAAGAAAAAAAGGAGAAAAAGAGGAGACGGCCAAAGGGGGGCTGAACGAAGAACAGAGGTCAAGAGGAGATGGCCAGAAAGAGAGCGGAACAGCAAGAGATCAGAAACAACACCACTAGGAGAGCAAACCAGAAACATCACCACCGGGAGAGCAAACCAGAACGTGCGACCTCCTGCAAGGAAACCAGAAACACGTCCTGCAAGCAAACCAGAAATGCACAACCAGCAAGAGGAGAAATAAGAAACAAACCTCCTGGAAGAGAAGACAGCAGATCTGGTATCTGTGAGGCAGGCCGAAAGACGTGAACCAGAAAAACTAGTAGTGTGATGCAGGCCAAGAGACGTGAAACAACAGATCAAAAGCATGGGTGTACGTTAGGAGACAGCGTGAGACCAGAACATACAACGACGTGACAGACCAGAAGCGTGAGGACAGGCCGTGAAACAGTAAGACCGTGAAATAGGAGACGGGTGAGACAATGAGACGGTGAAAGCAGGAGCTGTGTGAGACAACCTAGAGAAGGGATTCGGCGAAGCATCGGAAAGAACTCAACGTATTTCCAGATTTCTTCAAGAGAGGTTAGAAAGCGTTGTGGTGAACTTCTAAGCGGCAGTGGAGCAGCCTTTCAATTCAACAGAGGCAAGACAAGCTAGAAGAAGGGTAGACACAGTAAGTGACATTCTTTGTATTGTACTTGCTTAGTAATTGCAATAATGAAAGGAGAAGAAGATTAAGACATCCATTGTAACTGGAATTCTCAAGTATAGTGGATAGTCTCAGTAAAGGAGAGTCCCTACCACCATGGATGTACGTCTCGTTGAGGGAACCATGTAAATCTCGTGTGCCCTTAATTTGCTTTACGTTCTGTGTTTTGAATTGAGTTGTAAACGCAGCTAAAGTATCAACCAACCCATAACCTAACGAAGACCTAAATAAGAACATCCGAATTGTCTATTAGGCAAGGTGTTTGAAAGGTGACTTTGGGGACTATTGTGATTAGTAGGTAGCAATAGATCTACCTTAGTTGAATCTAAGAAAGAGTTCGCTTTTAAGAAGAGATTGAAGTTGTTCACTTATTTGCGAATTGCGAATCGTGGTGATACTGATTCACCCCCCCTCTCAGTATCACAAACTAGTAGATCCTAGGGTGAAGTTGGGAACTTCAACTCTAATAAGGTGGTTCCCCACTCCTATCTAGGGATATATGCTTCACACAGTCTTGAAACTTGAGATTGCTATTTATAATATTCATCCACTAAAGTGTCTTTTATTCAATAGAGTCCATTACTTGTATTTTTATTCAATTAACATCTTCAAATATTAGATTTTTCACACCAATTAAATCAAACGACATTAACAATAAATTTAAAAATGAAATATTTCACTTTTGCAATTTTTAGAATTTTAAAATCTATTCGGGATAATGAATTCTCAATACTCTGTTGAATTTAAATTTTGCAATTTTCTAAATTGTCTCTTTGCCTCCACGCAATTTAAAATAATTTATATAATCTTCAGGCAAATTATTTAAGAAAAAACAAGAGCAATAGACTGTAATAAGAAGGTTCTCCACTCCCATCTAGGGATATATGCTTAACATAACATTGAAACTTGGGATTGCTGTTTATAATATTCATCCACTAAAGTGTATTTTATGCACTTGAGTCCATTACTTGAAATTTTGTTCAATTAAGATATTTAAATATTGTATTTTTCTCACCAATCAAATCAAATGACATCAACAACAAATTTAAAAATCAAAATATTGCATTTTTGCAATTTTTAGAATTTTAAAATATGTTAGGGATAAGTGAATTGTCAATACTCTATTCAATTTAAATTTTGCAATTTTCTAAATTGCCTCCTTTGCCTCAATGCAATTTGAAATTATTTATATAATCTTCAGACAAATTACTTAAGAAAAAGCAAAAGCAATAAACTGTAATAAGAAGATTTTGAACTCCCCTACAGAGATATATGCTTAACACAACATTGAAACTTGAGTTTGCTATTTATAATATTCATCCACTAAAGTGTATTTTATGCAATTGAGTCCATTACTTGTATTTTTGTTCGATTAAGATATTCAAATATTATATTTTTCTCACCAATCAAATCAAACGACATTAACAATAAATTTCAAAATCAAAATATTGCATTTTTGCAATTTCTAGAATTTTAAAATCTGCTAGGGATAAATGAATTGTCAATTCTCTGTTGAATTTAAATTTTGCTATTTTCTGAAAATTACTTATGAAAAAGCAAAAGCAATCAACTGTAATAACAAAGTTCTGCACTCCCATCTAGGAATATATGCTTAACACAACATTGAAACTTGGGACTGCTATTTATAATATTCATCCATTAAAGTGTATTTTATGCAATTAAGTCCATTACTTTTATTTTTGTTCAATTAAGATATTCAAATATTGTATTTTTCTCACCAATCAAATCAAATGATTTTAATAATAAATTTAAAAATCAAAATATTACATTTTTTCAATTTTTAGCATATTAAAATCTACTAGGGATAAATGAATTGTCAATACTTTGTTGAATTTAAATTTTACAATTTTCTTAATTGTCTCCTTTGCCTCAATTCAATTTGAAATGATTTATAGAATTCTTGTCTTTAGAAAAATTACTTAAGAAAAAAGAAAAGCAGTGGACTCTAATAAGGTGGTTCCCCACTCCCATCTAGGGATATATGCTTCACACAACCTTGAAACTTGAGATTGCTATTTATAATATTCATCCACTAAAGTGTCTTTTATGCTATTGAGTCCATTACTTGTATTTTTGTTCAATTAACATATTTAAATATTATATTTTTCACATATTATATTTTCTCACCACTTAAAACAAATGACATTAACAAAAAATTTAAAAATCAAAATATTTCAATTTTGCAATTTTTAGAATTTTAAAATCTACTAGGGATAAATGAATTGTCAATACTCTGTTGAAGTTAAATTTTGCAATTTTCAGAATTGTGTCCTTTGCCTTAACACAATTTGAAATGATTTATATAATCTTCGAGCAAATTACTTAAGAAAAAGTAAAAGCAATGGACTATTATAAGAAGGTTCTGCACTCCCATCTAGGGATATATGCTTAACACAACATTGAAACTTGGGCTTGCTATTTATGATATTCATCCACTAAAATGTATTTTATGCAATTAAGTCCATTACTTGTATTTTTGTTCAATTAAGATATTCAAAGATTGTATTTTTCTCACCAATCAAATCAAACGACATTAACAATAAATTTAAAAATCAAAATATTGCATTTTTGCAATTTTTAGAATTTTAAAATTTGCTAGGGATCAATGAATTGTCAATACTCTGTTGGATTTAAATTTTGGAATTTTCTTAATTGTCTCCTTTGCCCCAATGCAATTTGAAATGATTTATAGAATTCTTATCTTCAGACAACTTACTTAAGAAAAGGAAAGCAATGGACTCTAATAAGGTGGTTCCTACTCTATCTAGGGTTTAGCTTCAGCAACTTTGAAACTTGAGATTGCTATTTATAATATTCATCCACTAAAGTGTCTTTTATGCAATTGAATCCATTACTTGTATTTTTGTTCAATTAACATATTCAAATATAATATTTTTCACATATTATATTTTCTCACCAATTAAATCAAAACAACATTATCAATTAAATTTCAAAAATCAAAATATTTCAATACTCTGTTGAAGTTAAATTTTGTAATTTTCTGAATTGTGTCCTTTGCCTCAACGCAATTTGAAATGATTTATATAATCTTCAGGCAAATTACTTAAGAAAAAGNAAGTTAACAAAAAATTAGGAAGGAAGCAGTACAAGCCCTACAGAAATACAGGAAGATGATAGAGAGCCTTTTGTACCTTACAGCATCAACCTGATCTCATGCAAGCCGTGTGTATCGCCAGCAGATTCCAAGCTGATCCTAAGGGATCTTATCATGAGTGGCAGTGAAAAGAATCCTAAGATACCCTCAAGGGACAACTAGAATGGGGCTTGTCGGGTATTCCCTTGCCATGGTTTCCTGTAAACTCCGAGCATTACACTGATGCAGACTGGCCAGGAAGCACAGATGACAGAAAATCAACCAATGGCTGTAGTTTCTACTTGGGTTCAAAGTGTGTTTGGCATGGCTAAGTAAGAAGAAAACAGTGTTGCTTTGAGCATAGCGGAGCTGAGTATATGGCTGCTTGTTGCAGCATGTACTCAGGTGATATGGATGCAAAAACAATGGCCGATTTGAGTGTTGAAGTGAGTTACCAGTGAGTGACTTTGTGATATCAAAGTGCAATTGATCTTAGCAAGAATCTAGTTCAACATTCAAGGGAGCAAGTATATTGACATCCGGTATCACTTTATCAAAGATCAAGTGGAAGAGGCACAATTTAGTTGGAGTATGTTGACATTAAAGATCAAATCTCAGATATTCTAACTAAAACCTTTGTCCACAGAGTTGTTTGAAAAGCACAGAATGAGTCTGTTTGTGCAAATGCCTCCTCAAGCCTGAAGTTCAGGTGAATCCTCCATCTCTACTTTGCAAGTTTTTCAAATTTGTAATTGGTTGGCAAAGAGGGAGAGAAGCAACAGTGTAGGGGGAGCTGTTAAGGAAGGGGGAGTGCATATTTAGGTGGAGTTGTAATCCATCTACTTTTGGATTATTACTCTAAGAAGATTATGAAGGACTACTGCATAATGGTTTTTGTTGTGAGTGTTGCCAACAATTACAAAGGGGAGATTGTTGTTCCCACAGCCTTGTATGGGATGTAATTGTTGTCAACTAGGGTTAAGTGTGCAAGAAAGTAAAGCCACATGGAAGGACAAGAAAGTAAATTCGCTGCATAAGGGCAAGAACATAAATCTACCACGTAAGCCTTATTAGGGTTTCATGGAAGAGAGTCTATAAAGACCTTGGAAGACAAAACAAAAAAGGGGGGCCAACAAAATTGAATAAACAGCAACCCTACAACAACCGGCCAAAAAGAAGAGAAAATAATATACCAAAAGGGAACCCCACTGTCGGCAAAAAAGAAAAAAAGGAGAAAAAGAGGAGACGGCCAAAGGGGGGCTGAACGAAGAACAGAGGTCAAGAGGAGATGGCCAGAAAGAGAGTGGAACAGCAAGAGATCAGAAACAACACCACTAGGAGAGCAAACCAGAAACATCACCACCGGGAGAGCAAACCAGAACGTGCGACCTCCTGCAAGGAAACCAGAAACACGTCCTGCAAGCAAACCAGAAATGCACAACCAGCAAGAGGAGAAATAAGAAACAAACCTCCTGGAAGAAAAGACAGCAGATCTGGTATCTGTGAGGCAGGCCGAAAGACGTGAACCAGAAAAACTAGTAGTGTGATGCAGGCCAAGAGACGTGAAACAACAGATCAAAAGCATGGGTGTACGTCAGGAGACAGCGTGAGACCAGAACATGCAATGACGTGACAGACCAGAAGCGTGAGGACAGGCCGTGAAACAGTAAGACCGTGAAATAGGAGACGGGTGAGACAATGAGACGGTGAAAGCAGGAGCTGTGTGAGACAACCTAGAGAAGGGATTCGGCGAAGCATCGGAAAGAACTCAACGTATTTCCAGATTTCTTCAAGAGAGGTTAGAAAGCGTTGTGGTGAACTTCTAAGCGGCAGTGGAGCAGCCTTTCAATTCAACAGAGGCAAGACAAGCTAGAAGAA
Organism: Bruguiera gymnorhiza; assembly: GCA_020883675.1. Classification (NCBI taxonomy): domain Eukaryota; kingdom Viridiplantae; phylum Streptophyta; class Magnoliopsida; order Malpighiales; family Rhizophoraceae; genus Bruguiera; species Bruguiera gymnorhiza. Next base: position 40,586 of record JAIRCJ010000585.1, on the reverse strand, counting down.
GGGTAGACACAGTAAGTGACATTCTTTGTATTGTACTTGCTTAGTAATTGCAATAATGAAAGGAGAAGAAGATTAAGACATCCATTGTAACTGGAATTCTCAAGTATAGTGGATAGTCTCAGTAAAGGAGAGTCCCTACCACCATGGATGTACGTCTCGTTGAGGGAACCATGTAAATCTCGTGTGCCCTTAATTTGCTTTACGTTCTGTGTTTTGAATTGAGTTGTAAACGCAGCTAAAGTATCAACCAACCCATAACCTAACGAAGACCTAAATAAGAACATCCGAATTGTCTATTAGGCAAGGTGTTTGAAAGGTGACTTTGGGGACTATTGTGATTAGTAGGTAGCAATAGATCTACCTTAGTTGAATCTAAGAAAGAGTTCGCTTTAAGAAGAGATTGAAGTTGTTCACTTATTTGCGAATTGCGAATCGTGGTGATACTGATTCACCCCCCCTCTCAGTATCACAAACTAGTAGATCCTAGGGTGAAGTTGGGAACTTCAACTCTAATAAGGTGGTTCCCCACTCCTATCTAGGGATATATGCTTCACACAGTCTTGAAACTTGAGATTGCTATTTATAATATTCATCCACTAAAGTGTCTTTTATTCAATAGAGTCCATTACTTGTATTTTTGTTCAATTAACATATTCAAATATTAGATTTTTCACACCAATTAAATCAAACGACATTAACAATAAATTTAAAAATGAAAATATTTCACTTTTGCAATTTTTAGAATTTTAAAATCTATTCGGGATAAATGAATTCTCAATACTCTGTTGAATTTAAATTTTGCAATTTTTTAAATTGTCTCTTTGCCTCCACGCAATTTAAAATAATTTATATAATCTTCAGGCAAATTATTTAAGAAAAAACAAGAGCAATAGACTGTAATAAGAAGGTTCTCCACTCCCATCTAGGGATATATGCTTAACATAACATTGAAACTTGGGATTGCTGTTTATAATATTCATCCACTAAAGTGTATTTTATGCACTTGAGTCCATTACTTGAAATTTTGTTCAATTAAGATATTTAAATATTGTATTTTTCTCACCAATCAAATCAAATGACATTAACAACAAATTTAAAAATCAAAATATTGCATTTTTGCAATTTTTAGAATTTTAAAATATGTTAGGATAAGTGAATTATCAATACTCTATTCAATTTAAATTTTGCAATTTTCTAAATTGCCTCCTTTGCCTCAATGCAATTTGAAATTATTTATATAATCTTCAGACAAATTACTTAAGAAAAAGCAAAAGCAATAAACTGTAATAAGAAGATTTTGAACTCCCCTACAGAGATATATGCTTAACACAACATTGAAACTTGAGTTTGCTATTTATAATATTCATCCACTAAAGTGTATTTTATGCAATTGAGTCCATTACTTGTATTTTTGTTCGATTAAGATATTCAAATATTATATTTTTCTCACCAATCAAATCAAACGACATTAACAATAAATTTCAAAATCAAAATATTGCATTTTTGCAATTTCTAGAATTTTAAAATCTGCTAGGGATAAATGAATTGTCAATTCTCTGTTGAATTTAAATTTTGCTATTTTCTGAAAATTACTTATGAAAAAGCAAAAGCAATCAACTGTAATAACAAAGTTCTGCACTCCCATCTAGGAATATATGCTTAACACAACATTGAAACTTGGGACTGCTATTTATAATATTCATCCATTAAAGTGTATTTTATGCAATTAAGTCCATTACTTTTATTTTTGTTCAATTAAGATATTCAAATATTGTATTTTTCTCACCAATCAAATCAAATGATTTTAATAATAAATTTAAAAATCAAAATATTACATTTTTTCAATTTTTAGCATATTAAAATCTACTAGGGATAAATGAATTGTCAATACTTTGTTGAATTTAAATTTTACAATTTTCTTAATTGTCTCCTTTGCCTCAATTCAATTTGAAATGATTTATAGAATTCTTGTCTTTAGAAAAATTACTTAAGAAAAAAGAAAAGCAGTGGACTCTAATAGGGTGGTTCCCCACTCCCATCTAAGGATATATGCTTAACACAACATTGAAACTTGGGCTTGCTATTTATGATATTCATCCACTAAAATGTATTTTATGCAATTAAGTCCATTACTTGTATTTTTGTTCAATTAAGATATTCAAAGATTGTATTTTTCTCACCAATCAAATCAAACGACATTAACAATAAATTTAAAAATCAAAATATTGCATTTTTGCAATTTTTAGAATTTTAAAATTTGCTAGGGATCAATGAATTGTCAATACTCTGTTGAATTTAAATTTTGGAATTTTCTTAATTGTCTCCTTTGCCCCAATGCAATTTGAAATGATTTATAGAATTCTTATCTTCAGACAAATTACTTAAGAAAAAGGAAAAGCAATGGACTCTAATAAGGTGGTTCCCTACTCCTATCTAGGGTTTTAGCTTCAGACAACTTTGAAACTTGAGATTGCTATTTATAATATTCATCCACTAAAGTGTCTTTTATGCAATTGAATCCATTACTTGTATTTTTGTTCAATTAACTTATTCAAATATAATATTTTTCACATATTATATTTTTCTCACCAATTAAATCAAACAACATTATCAATAAATTCAAAAATCAAAATATTTCAATACTCTATTGAAGTTAAATTTTGTAATTTTCTGAATTGTGTCCTTTGCCTCAACGCAATTTGAAATGATTTATATAATCTTTAGGCAAATTACTTAAGAAAAAGCAAAAGCAATGAACTGTTATAAGAAGGTTCTGCACTCCCATCTAGGGATATATGCTTAACACAACATTGAAACTTGGGATTGCTATTTATGATATTCATCCACTAAAATGTATTTTATGCAATTAAGTCCATTGCTTGTATTTTTGTTCAATTAAGATATTCAAATATTGTATTTTTCTCACCACTCAAATCAAACGACATTAACAATAAATTTAAAAATTAAAAAAATTGTTTTTTGCAATTTTTAGAATTTTAAAATTTGTTAGGGATAAATGAATTGTCAATACTCTGTTAAATTTAAATTTTGCAATTTTCTTAATTGTCTCCTTTTCCTCAATGCAATTTGAAATGATTTATATAATTCTTGTCTTCAAACAAATTACTTAAGAAAAAGGAAAAGCAATGGACTCTAATAAGGTGGTTCCCCACTCCTATCTAGGGATATATGCTTAAGACAACCTTGAAACTTGAGATTGCTATTTATAATATTCATCCACTAAAGTGTCTTTTATACAATTGAGTCCATTACTTGTATATTTATTCAATTAACATATTCAAATATTATATTTTTCACATATTATATTTTTCTTGCCAATTAAATCAAACGACCTTAACAATAAATTAAAAAATCAAAATATTTCAATTTTACAATTTTTAGAATTTTAAAATTTGCTAGGGATAAATTAATTGTCAATACTTTGTTGAAGTTAAATTTTGCAATTTTCAGAATTGTGTCCTTTGCCTCAACGCAATTTGAAATGATTTATATAATTTTCAGGCAAATTACTTAAGAAAAAGCAAAAACAATGGACTGTTACAAGAAGCTTTTGCACTCTCATCTAGGGATATATGCTTAACACAACATTGAAACTTGGGCTTGCTATTTATGATATTTATCCACTAAAATGTATTTTATGCAATTAAGTCCATTACTTGTATTTTTGTTCAATTAAGATATTCAAAGATTGTATTTTTCTCACCAATCAAATCAAACAACATTAACAATAAATTTAAAAATCAAAATATTGCATTTTTGCAATTTTTAGAATTTTAAAATCTGTTAGGGATAAATGAATTTTCAATACTTTGTTAAAGTTAAATTTTGCAATTTTCTGAATTGTGCCCTTTGCCTCAACGCAATTTGAAATGATTTATACAATCTTTAGGCAAATTACTTAAGAAAAAAAACAAAAGCAATGGACTCTAATAAGAAGGTTCTGCACTTCCATCTAGGGATATATGCTTAACAAAACATTGAAACTTAGGATTGCTATTTATAATATTCATCCACTAAAGTGTTTTTTATGCTATTGAGTCCATTACTTGTAATTTTGTTCAATTAACTTATTCAAATATTGTATTTTTCTCACCAATTAAATCAAACGACATTAACAACAAATTTAAAAATCAAAATATTGCACTTTTGAAATTTTTAGAATTTTAAAATCAGATAGGGATAAATAAATTGTCAATAATCTGTTGAATTTAAATTTTGAAAATTTCTTAATTGTCTCCTTTGCCTCAATGCAATTTGAAATGATTTATTGAATTCTTGTCTTCCGAAAAATTAGTTAAGAAAAAGGAAAAGGAATGGACTCTAATAAGATGGTTCCCCACTCCCATCTACGGATATGCTTCACACAACCTTGAAACTTGAGATTACTATTTATAATATTCATCTACTAAAGTGTCTTTTATGCAATTAAGTCCATTACTTGTATTTTTGTTCAATTAACATATTCAAATATTATATTTTTCACATATTGTATTTTTCTCACCAATCAAATCAAATGACATTAACAATAAATTTAAAAATCAAAATATTGCATTTTTGCAATTTTTAAAATTTTAAAATCTGCTAGTGATAAATGAATTGTCAATACTCTGTTCAATTTAAATTTTGCACTTTTCTTAATTGTCTCCTTTGCCTCAATGCAATTTGAAATAATTCATATATTTTTCAGGCAAATTACTTAAGAAAAAACAAAAGCAATGGACTGTAATAAGAAGGTTCTGCACTCCCATCTAGAGATATATCCATAACACAACATTGAAACGCAGGATTGCTATTTATAATATTCATCCATTAAATTGTATTTTATGCAATTGAGTCCATTACTTGTATTTTTGTTCAATTAGGATATTCAAATATTGTATTTTTCTTACCAATCAAATTAAATGACATTAACAATATTTTTAAAAATCAAAATATAGCATTTTTGCAATTTTTAAAAATTTAAAATCTGATAGGGATAAACGAATTGTCAATAATTTGTTGAGTTTAAATTTTGCAATTTTCTTAATTGTCTTCTTTGCCTCAATGCAGTTTGAAATGATTTATAGAATTCTTAACTTCAGACAAATTACTTAAGAAAAAGGAAAAACAATGGACTCTAATATGATGGTTTTGCACTCCCATCCAAAGATATATGCTTCACACAACCTTGAAACTTGAGATTGCTATTTATAATATTGATCCACTAAAGTGTCTTTTATGCAATTGAGTCAATTACTTGTATTTTTGTTCAATTCACATATTCAATATTGTATTATTCACATATTATATTTTTTTCAGCAATTAAATCAAATGACATTAACAATAAATTTAAAAATAAAAATATTTCAATTTTGCAATTTTTAGAATTTTAAAATCTATTAGGGATAAATGTATTATCAATACTCTATTGAATTTAAATTTGGCAATTTTATAAATTGTCTCCTTTGCCTTAATGCAATTTGGAATGATTTATATAATCTTTCGACAAATTACTTAAAAAAAAGTAAAAGTAATGGACTATAATAAGAATGTTATGCACTCCCATATAGGGATATGTGCTTAACATAACATTGAAACTTGGGATTGCTATCTATAATATTCATCCACTAAAGTGTATTTTATGCAATTGAGTCCATTACTTGTAATTTTGTTCAATTAAGATATTCAAATATTGTATTTTTCTCACCAATCAAATCAAATGACACTAACAATAAATTTAAAAAACAAAATATTACATTTTTGCAATTTCTAAAATTTTAAAACTGCTAAGGATAAATGAATTATCAATTCTCGGTTGAATTTAAATTTTGCTATTTTCTAAATTGTCTCCTTTGCCTCAACGCAATTTGAAATGATTTATATAATTTTCAGGCAAGTTACTTAAGAAAAAGCAAAGCAATGGACTGTAATTAGAAGGTTCTGCACTCCCATCTAGAGATATATGCTTAAGACAACATTGAAACTTGAGATTGTTATTTATAATATTCATCCACTAAAGTGTATTTAATGCAATTGAGTCCATTACTTGTATTTTTGTTCAATTAACTTATTCAAATATTGTATTTTTCTCACCAATCAAATCAAACAACATGAACAACAAATTTAAAAATCAAAATATTGCATTTTTGCAATTTTTAGAATTTTAAAATCTACTAAGGATAAATGAATTACCAATAATCTATTGAATTTAAATTTTTCAATTTTCTTAATTGTCTCCTTTGCCTCAATGCAATTTGAAATGATTTATAGAATTCTTAACTTCAGAAAAATTACTTAAGAAAAAGCAAAAGCAATGGACTCTAATAAGCAGGTTCTGCACTCCCATCTAGGATATATGCTTAACACAACATTGAAACTTGGGATTGCTATTTCTAATATTCATCCACTAAAGTGTATTTGATGCAATTGAGTCCATAACTTATATTGTTGTTCAATTAATTTATTCAAAATATTATATTTTTCTCACCCAATCAAATCAACAACAGTACAACAAATAAAAATCAAAATATTGCCATTTTTTTGCAATCTTTAGGAATTTTAAAATACTACTAAGGATAAATGAATTGCCCAATAATTCTATGATTTAATATATTTGCAATTTTTCTTACATTGTCTCCTTTGCACTCAATGCCAATTTGAAATGATTTATAGAATCTTAACTTCAGAAACAATTACTTAAGAAAAAGCCAAAATCAATGGACTCTAATAAGCCACGGTCCTGCACCTCCCATCCTAGGGGATAATATGCCTAACACAACATTTGAAAACTTGGCGATTGCCTATTTCTAATACTTCATTCCACTAAAGATGTATTTGCATGCCAATGAGTCCATAACTTATATGTTGTTCAATTAATTTACTCAAATATTATATTTCTCACCAATCAAATCAAATGACATTAACAAACAAAATTAAAAATCAAAATATTGCATTTTTTTGCAATCTTTAGAATTTTAAAAATCTGCTAGGGACAAATAAATTGCNTCAGCAATTAAATCAAATGACATTAACAATAAAATTAAAAATTAAAAATATTTCAATTTTGCAATTTTAGAATTTTAAAATCTATAGGGATAAATGTAATTAGTCAATACCTATTGAAGTTAAATTTGGCAATTATAAAATTGTCTCCTTTGCCTTAATGCAATTTGGAATGATTTATATAATCTTCGACAAATTACTAAAAAAAATAAAAGTAATGGACTTTAATAAGAAGTTATGCACTCCCATATAGGGATATGTGCTTAACATAACATTGAAACTTGGGATTGCTATCTATAATATTCATCCACTAAAGTGTATTTTATGCAATTGAGTCCATTACTTGTAATTTTGTTCAATTAAGATATTCAAATATTGTATTTCTCACCAATCAAATCAAATACACTAACAATAAATTTAAAAAACAAATATTACATTTTTGCAATTTCTAAAATTTTAAACTGCTAAGGATAAATAATTATCAATTCTCGGTTGAATTTAAATTTTGCTATTTTCTAAATTGTCTCCTTTGCTCAACGCAATTTGAAATTGATTTATATAATTTTCAGGCAAGTTACTTAAGAAAAAGCAAAAGCAATGGACTGTAATTAGAAGGTTCTGCACTCCCATCTAGAGATATATGCTTAAGACAACATTGAAACTTGAGATTGTTATTTATAATATTCATCCACTAAAGTGTATTTAATGCAATTGAGTCCATTACTTGTATTTTTGTTCAATTAACTTATTCAAATATTGTATTTTTCTCACCAATCAAATCAAACAACATGAACAACAAATTTAAAAATCAAAATATTGCATTTTTGCAATTTTTAGAATTTTAAAATCTACTAAGGATAAATGAATTACCAATAATCTATTGAATTTAAATTTTTCAATTTTCTTAATTGTCTCCTTTGCCTCAATGCAATTTGAAATGATTTATAGAATTCTTAACTTCAGAAAAATTACTTAAGAAAAAGCAAAAGCAATGGACTCTAATAAGCAGGTTCTGCACTCCCATCTAGGGATATATGCTTAACACAACATTGAAACTTGGGATTGCTATTTCTAATATTCATCCACTAAAGTGTATTTGATGCAATTGAGTCCATAACTTATATTGTTGTTCAATTAATTTATTCAAATATTATATTTTTCTCACCAATCAAATCAACGACATTAACAACAAAATTAAAAATCAAAATATTGCATTTTTTGCAATCTTTAGAATTTTAAAATCTACTAAGGATAAATGAATTGCCAATAATCTATTGAATTTAAATTTTGCAATTTTCTTAATTGTCTCCTTTGCCTCAATGCAATTTGAAATGATTTATAGAATTCTTAACTTCAGAAAAATTACTTAAGAAAAAGCAAAAGCAATGGACTCTAATAAGCAGGTTCTGCACTCCCATCTAGGGATATATGCCTAACACAACATTGAAACTTGGGATTGCTATTTCTAATATTCATCCACTAAAGTGTATTTGATGCAATTGAGTCCATAACTTATATTGTTGTTCAATTAATTTACTCAAATATTATATTTTTCTCACCAATCAAATCAAATGACATTAACAACAAAATTAAAAATCAAAATATTGCATTTTTTGCAATCTTTAGAATTTTAAAATCTGCTAGGGACAAATAAATTGCAAATAATCTATTGAATTTAAATTTTGCAATTTTCTTAATTCTCTCCTTTGCCTTAATGCAATTTGAAATGATTTATAGAATTCTTGCCTTCAAACTAATTACTTAAGAAAAAGGAAAAACAATGGACCCTAATAAAATGGTTCCCTACTCCCATTTAAGGATATATGCTTCACACAACGTTGAAACTTAAGATTGCTATTTATAATATTCATCCACTAAAGTGTCTTTAATGCAATTAAGTCCATTACTTGTATTTTTGTTCAATTGACATATTTAGATATTATATTTGTCAATTCTCATATTCAAATGAATTGTCTCCTTTGCCTCAACACAATTTGAAATAATTTATATAATCTTCAAACAAATTAGTTAAGAAAAAAACAAAAGTAATGGACTCTAATAAGAAGGTTCTGCACTCTTATCCAGGGATATATGCTTAACACAACATTAAAATTTGAGATTGCTATTTATAATATTCATCCACTAAAGTGTATTTTATGCAATTAAGTCCATTATTTGTATTTTTGTTCAATTAACTTATTCAAATATTGTATTTTTCTCACTAATCAAATCAAACGACATTAACAAGAAATTGAAAAATCAAAATATTGCATGTTAGCAATTTTTAGAATTTTAAAACCTGTTAGGGATAAATAAATTGTCAATAATTTGTTGAATTTAAATTTTGCAATTTTCTTAATTCTCTCCTTTGCCTCAATGCTATTTGAAATGATTTATAGAATTCCTGTTTTCAGACAAATTACATAAGAAAAAGGAAAAGCAAGGGAATCTAATAAGATGGTTTTGCACTCCCATCTAGGGATATATGCTTCACACAACATTGAAACTTGAGTTTGCTATTTATAATATTCATCCACTAAAGCGTCTTTTATGCAATTGAGTCCATTACTTGTATTTTTGTTCAATTAGCATATTCAAATATTATATTTTTCACATAGTATATTTTTCTCACCAATTAAATCAAACGACATTAACAATAAATTTAAAAATCAAAATATTTCGATTTTGTAATTTTTAGAATTTATAATCTAGTAGGGATAACTGAATTGTCAATACTTTGTTGAATTTAAAATTTGCAATTTTCTGAATTATCTCCTTTGCCTCAATGTAATTTGAAATGATTTATAATATCTTCATGCAAATTGCTTATAAAAAAGCGAAAGCAATGGGCTGTAATAAGAACGTTCTGCACTCCCATCTAGGGATATATGCTTAACACAACATTGAAACTTAGAATTGCTATTATAATATTCATACACTAAAGTGTATTTTATGCAATTGAGTCCATTATTTGTATTTTTTTTCAATTAACATATTCAAATATTGTATTTTTCTCACCAATTAAGTCAAATAAAATTAATAATATATTTAGAAATCAAAATATTGCACTTTTGCAATTTTTGGAATTTTAAATTCTGCTAGGGATAAATGATTTGTCAATACTCTGTTGAATTTAAATTTTGCAATTCTCTGAATTGTCTCCTTTGCCTTAACACAATTTGAATTGATTTATATAATCTTCAGGCAAATTACTTAAGAAAAAGCAGAAGCAATGGACTGTAATAAGAAGGTTCTGCACTCCCATCTAGGGATATATGCTTCACACAGCATTGAAACTTGCGTTTGCTATTTACAATATTCATTTAATAAAGTGTATTTTATGCAATTGAGTCCATTACTTGTGTTTTCGTTCAATTAACATATTCAAATATTATATTTTTTACATATTATATTTTTCTCACCAATTAAATCAAATGACATTAACATTGAATTTAAAAATCAAAATATTCCATTTTTTCAATTTTTAGAATTTTAAAATCTACTAGGGATAAATGATTTGTCAATACTCTATTGAATTTAAATTTTGCAATTTTCTGAATTGTCACCTTTGCCTCAATGCAATTTGAAGTAATTTATATAATTTTCAGGCTAATTACTTAAGAAAAAGCAAAAGCCATGGACTCTAATAAGAAGGTTCTGCACTCTCATCTAGGGATATATGCTTAACACAACATTGAACCTTAGGATTGCTATTTATAATATTCACCCACTAAAGTGTATTTTATGCAATTGAGTCCATTATTTCTATTTTTGTTCAATTAACTTCTTCAAATATTGTATTTTTCTCACCAATCAAATCAAACGACTTTAACAACAAATTTAAAAATCAAAATATTGCATGTTTGCAATTTTTAGAATTTTAAAATATGCTAAGGATAAATAAACTGTCAATAATCTGTTGAATTTAAATTTTGCAATTTTCTTAATTCTCGCCTTTGGTTCAATGCAATTTCAAATGATTTATAAAATTCCTGTTTTCAGACAAATTACATAAGAAAAAGGAAAAGCAATGGACTCTAATAAGATGGCTCCACACTCCCATCTAGGAATATATGCTTCACACAACATTGAAACTTGACTTTGCTATTTATAATATTCAACCACTAAAGTGTCTTTTATGCAATTGAGTCCATTACTTGTATTTTTGTTCAATTAACATATTCAAATATTATATTTTTCACATATTATATTTTTCTCACCAATTAAATCAAACGACATTAACAATAAATATAAAAATCAAAATATTTCGATTTTGCAAATTTTAGAATTTTAAAATTTGCTAGGGATAAGCGAATTGTCAATACTCTCTTGAATTTAAATTTTGCAATTTTTTGAATTGTCTCCTTTCCCTTAACGCAATTTGAAATGATTAATATAATCTTCAGGCAAATTACTTAAGAAAAAGCAAAAGCAATGGACTGTAACAAGAAGGTTCTGCACTCTCATCTAGGGATATATGTTTAACACAACATTGAAACTTAGAGGTGCTATTTGTAATATTCATCCACTTAATTATATTTTATGTAGATGAGTTGATTACTTGTATTTTTGTTCAATTAACATATTCAAATATTGTATTTTTCTCACCAATCAAATCAAACGATATTGACAACAAATTTAAAAATCAAAATATTGCATTTTCTCAATTTTTAGAATTTTAAAATTTCCTCGAACAAATAAATTGTAAATAATCTATTGAATTTAAATTTTGCAATTTTCTTAATTATCTCCTTTGCCTCAATGTAATTTGAAATGTTTTATAGAATTCTTGCCTTCAGACAAATTAGTTAAGAAAAAGGAAAAGCAATGGACCCTAATAAGATGGTTCCCCACTCCCATCTAGGGATATATGCTTCACATAACCTTAAAATTTGAGATTGCTATTTATAATATTCATCCACTAAAGTGTCATTTATGCAATTGAATCCATTACTTGTATCTTTGTTCAATTGACATATTCAAATATTATATTGTTCACATATTATATTTTTCTCACCAATTAAATCAAACGACATGAATAATAAATTTAAAAATCAAAATATTGCATTTTTGCAATTTTTAGAATTTTAAAATCTACTAGGGATAAATGAATTGTCAATACACTGTTGAATTGAACTTTGGCAATTTTCTGAATTGTCTCTTTTGCCTCAACGCAATTTGAAATAATTTATATAATCTTCAGGCAAATTACTTAAGAAAAAGCAAAAGCAATGGACTCTAATAAGAAGGTTATACACTCTCATCTAGGGATATATGTTAAACACAACATTGAAACTTGGGATTGCTATTCATAATATTCATCCACTGAAGTGTATTTTATGCAATCGAGTCCATTATTTGTATTTTTGTTCCACTAACTTATTCAATTATTGTATTTTTCTCACCAATCAAATCAAACGACATTAACAACAAATTTAAAAATCAAACTATTGCATTTTTGCAATTTGTAGAATTTTAAAATCTGTAAGGGATAAACAAATTGTCAATAATCTGTTGAATTTAAATTTTACAATTTTCTTAATTCTCTCCTTTGCCTCAATGCAATTTGAAATAATTTATAGAATTCCTCTTTTTAGACAAATTACTTAAGAAAAAAGAAAAGCAATGGACTCTAATAAGACGGTTCCGCACTCCCATCTAAGGATATATGCTTCACACAACCTTGAAACTTGAGATTGTTATTTATAATATTCATCCACTAAAGTGTCATTTATGCAATTGAGCCCATTACTTGTATCTTTGTTCAATTGACATATTCAAATATTATATTTTTCACATATTATATTTTTCTCACCAATTAAATTAAACGACATGAACAATAAATTTAAAAATCAAAATATTGCATTTTTTCAATTTTTAGAATTTTAAAATCTACTAGGGATAAATGAATTGTCAATACACTGTTGAATTTAACTTTTGCAATTTTCTGAATTGTCTCCTTTGCCTCAACGCAATTTGAAATAATTTATATAATCTTCAGGCAAATTACTTAAGAAAAAGCAAAAGCAATGTACTCTAATAAGAAGGTTATACACTCTCATCTAGGGATATATGTTGAACACAACATTGAAACTTGGGATTGCTATTCATAATATTCATCCACTGAAGTGTATTTTATGCAATCGAGTCCATTATTTGTATTTTTGTTCCACTAACTTATTCAATTATTGTATTTTTCTCACCAATCAAATCAAACGACATTAACACCAAATTTAAAAATCAAAATATTGCATTTTTGCAATTTTTAGAATTTTAAAATCTGTAAGGGATAAACAAATTGTCAATAATCTGTTGAATTTAAATTTTACAATTTTCTTAATTCTCTCCTTTGCCTCAATGCAATTTGAAATGATTTGTAGAATTCCTCTTTTCAGACAAATTACTTAAGAAAAAGGAAAAGCAATGGACTCTAATAAGATGGTTCTGCACTCCCATCTAGGGATATATGCTTCACACAACCTTGAAACTTGAGATTGTTATTTATAATATTCATTCACTAAAATGTCTTTTATGCAATTGAGTTCATTGCTTGTATTTTTGTTCAATTAGCATATTCAAATATTATATTTTTCACATAGTATATTTTTCTCACCAACTAAATCAAACAGCTGTAACGATAAATTTAAAAATCAAAATATTTCGATTTTGCAATTTTTAGAATTTATAATCTGCTAAGGATAACTAAATTGTCAATATTTTGTTGAATTTAACTTTTGCAATTTTTTGAATTGTCTTCTTTGCCTCAACGGAATTTGAATAATTTATGTAATCTTCAGGCAAATTACTTAAGAAAAAGAAGAAGCAATGGACTCTAATAAGAAGGTTCTGCACTCTTATGTAGGGATATATGCTGAACACAACATTGAAACTTGGTAATGCTATTTATAATATTCATCCACTAAAGTGTATTTTATGCAATGGAGTCCATTATTTGTATTTTTGTTCAATTAACTTGTTCAAGTATTGTATTTTGCTCACCAATCAAATCAAACGACATTAACAACAAATTTAAAAATCAAAATATTGCATTTTTGCAATTTTTAGAATTTTAAAATATGCTAAGGATAAATAAACTGTCAATAATCTGTTGAATTTAAATTTTGCAATTTTCTTAATTCTCGCCTTTGGTTCAATGCAATTTCAAATGATTTATAAAATTCCTGTTTTCAGACAAATTACATAAGAAAAAGGAAAAGCAATGGACTCTAATAAGATGGCTCCACACTCCCATCTAGGAATATATGCTTCACACAACATTGAAACTTGACTTTGCTATTTATAATATTCAACCACTAAAGTGTCTTTTATGCAATTGAGTCCATTACTTGTATTTTTGTTCAATTAACATATTCAAATATTATATTTTTCACATATTATATTTTTCTCACCAATTAAATCAAACGACATTAACAATAAATATAAAAATCAAAATATTTCGATTTTGCAAATTTTAGAATTTTAAAATTTGCTAGGGATAAGCGAATTGTCAATACTCTCTTGAATTTAAATTTTGCAATTTTTTGAATTGTCTCCTTTCCCTTAACGCAATTTGAAATGATTAATATAATCTTCAGGCAAATTACTTAAGAAAAAGCAAAAGCAATGGACTGTAACAAGAAGGTTCTGCACTCTCATCTAGGGATATATGTTTAACACAACATTGAAACTTAGAGGTGCTATTTGTAATATTCATCCACTTAATTATATTTTATGTAGATGAGTTGATTACTTGTATTTTTGTTCAATTAACATATTCAAATATTGTATTTTTCTCACCAATCAAATCAAACGATATTGACAACAAATTTAAAAATCAAAATATTGCATTTTCTCAATTTTTAGAATTTTAAAATTTCCTCGAACAAATAAATTGTAAATAATCTATTGAATTTAAATTTTGCAATTTTCTTAATTATCTCCTTTGCCTCAATGTAATTTGAAATGTTTTATAGAATTCTTGCCTTCAGACAAATTAGTTAAGAAAAAGGAAAAGCAATGGACCCTAATAAGATGGTTCCCCACTCCCATCTAGGGATATATGCTTCACATAACCTTAAAATTTGAGATTGCTATTTATAATATTCATCCACTAAAGTGTCATTTATGCAATTGAATCCATTACTTGTATCTTTGTTCAATTGACATATTCAAATATTATATTGTTCACATATTATATTTTTCTCACCAATTAAATCAAACGACATGAATAATAAATTTAAAAATCAAAATATTGCATTTTTGCAATTTTTAGAATTTTAAAATCTACTAGGGATAAATGAATTGTCAATACACTGTTGAATTGAACTTTGGCAATTTTCTGAATTGTCTCTTTTGCCTCAACGCAATTTGAAATAATTTATATAATCTTCAGGCAAATTACTTAAGAAAAAGCAAAAGCAATGGACTCTAATAAGAAGGTTATACACTCTCATCTAGGGATATATGTTAAACACAACATTGAAACTTGGGATTGCTATTCATAATATTCATCCACTGAAGTGTATTTTATGCAATCGAGTCCATTATTTGTATTTTTGTTCCACTAACTTATTCAATTATTGTATTTTTCTCACCAATCAAATCAAACGACATTAACAACAAATTTAAAAATCAAACTATTGCATTTTTGCAATTTGTAGAATTTTAAAATCTGTAAGGGATAAACAAATTGTCAATAATCTGTTGAATTTAAATTTTACAATTTTCTTAATTCTCTCCTTTGCCTCAATGCAATTTGAAATAATTTATAGAATTCCTCTTTTTAGACAAATTACTTAAGAAAAAAGAAAAGCAATGGACTCTAATAAGACGGTTCCGCACTCCCATCTAAGGATATATGCTTCACACAACCTTGAAACTTGAGATTGTTATTTATAATATTCATCCACTAAAGTGTCATTTATGCAATTGAGCCCATTACTTGTATCTTTGTTCAATTGACATATTCAAATATTATATTTTTCACATATTATATTTTTCTCACCAATTAAATTAAACGACATGAACAATAAATTTAAAAATCAAAATATTGCATTTTTTCAATTTTTAGAATTTTAAAATCTACTAGGGATAAATGAATTGTCAATACACTGTTGAATTTAACTTTTGCAATTTTCTGAATTGTCTCCTTTGCCTCAACGCAATTTGAAATAATTTATATAATCTTCAGGCAAATTACTTAAGAAAAAGCAAAAGCAATGTACTCTAATAAGAAGGTTATACACTCTCATCTAGGGATATATGTTGAACACAACATTGAAACTTGGGATTGCTATTCATAATATTCATCCACTGAAGTGTATTTTATGCAATCGAGTCCATTATTTGTATTTTTGTTCCACTAACTTATTCAATTATTGTATTTTTCTCACCAATCAAATCAAACGACATTAACACCAAATTTAAAAATCAAAATATTGCATTTTTGCAATTTTTAGAATTTTAAAATCTGTAAGGGATAAACAAATTGTCAATAATCTGTTGAATTTAAATTTTACAATTTTCTTAATTCTCTCCTTTGCCTCAATGCAATTTGAAATGATTTGTAGAATTCCTCTTTTCAGACAAATTACTTAAGAAAAAGGAAAAGCAATGGACTCTAATAAGATGGTTCTGCACTCCCATCTAGGGATATATGCTTCACACAACCTTGAAACTTGAGATTGTTATTTATAATATTCATTCACTAAAATGTCTTTTATGCAATTGAGTTCATTGCTTGTATTTTTGTTCAATTAGCATATTCAAATATTATATTTTTCACATAGTATATTTTTCTCACCAACTAAATCAAACAGCTGTAACGATAAATTTAAAAATCAAAATATTTCGATTTTGCAATTTTTAGAATTTATAATCTGCTAAGGATAACTAAATTGTCAATATTTTGTTGAATTTAACTTTTGCAATTTTTTGAATTGTCTTCTTTGCCTCAACGGAATTTGAATAATTTATGTAATCTTCAGGCAAATTACTTAAGAAAAAGAAGAAGCAATGGACTCTAATAAGAAGGTTCTGCACTCTTATGTAGGGATATATGCTGAACACAACATTGAAACTTGGTAATGCTATTTATAATATTCATCCACTAAAGTGTATTTTATGCAATGGAGTCCATTATTTGTATTTTTGTTCAATTAACTTGTTCAAGTATTGTATTTTGCTCACCAATCAAATCAAACGACATTAACAACAAATTTAAAAATCAAAATATTGCATTTTTGCAATTTTTAGAATTTTAAAATCTGTAAAGGATAAACAAATTGTCAATAATCTGTTGAATTTAAATTTTACAATTTTCTTAATTCTCTCCTTTGCCTTAATGCAATTTGAAATGATTTGTAGAATTCCTCTTTTCAGACAAATTGCTTAAGAAAAAGGAAAAGCAATGGACTCTAATAAGATGGATCTGCACTCCCATATAGGGATATATGCTTCACACAACCTTGAAACTTGAGATTGTTATTTATAATATTCATCCACTAAAATGTCTTTTATGTAATTGAGTTCATTGCTTGTATTTTTGTTCAATTAGCATATTCAAATATTATATTTTTCACATAGTATATTTTTCTCACCAACTAAATCAAACGACTGTAACGATAAATTTAAAAATCAAAATATTTCGATTTTGCAATTTTTAGAATTTATAATCTGCTAGGGATAACTAAATTGTCAATATTTTGTTGAATTTAACTTTTGCAATTTTTTGAATTGTCTCCTTTGCCTCAACGGAATTTGAAATAATTTATGTAATCTTCAGGCAAATTACATAAGAAAAAGAAGAAGCAATGGACTCTAATAAAAAGGTTCTGCACTCTTATGTAGGGATATATGCTGAACACAACATTGAAACTTGGTAATGCTATTTATAATATTCATCCACTAAAGTGTATTTTATGCAATGGAGTCCATTATTTGTATTTTTGTTCAATTAACTTGTTCAAGTATTGTATTTTTCTCACCAATCAAGTCAAACGACATTAACCACAAATTTAAAAATCAAAATATTGCATGTTTTCAATTTTTAGAATTTTAAAATCGACTAGGGATAAATAAATTGTCAAAAATTTGTTGAATTTAAATTTTGCAATTTTCTTAATTCTTTCCTTTGGCTCAATGCAATTTGAAATGATTTATAGAATTCCTATTTTCAGACAAATTACATAAGAAAAAGGAAAAGCAATGGACTCTAATAAGATGGATCCGCACTCCCATATAGGGATATATGCTTCACACAACATTGAAACTTCAGTTTGCTATTTATTAATATTCATGCCATTAAAGTGTCTTTTATGCAATTGAGTCTATTACTTGTATTTTTGTTCAATTAACATATTCAAATATTATATTTTTCACATATTATATTTTTTCTCACCAATTAAATCAAACGACATTATCAATAAATATAAAACCAAAATATTTCGATTTGTAATTTTAGAATTTTAAAATCTACTAGGGATAAGTGAATTGTCAATACTCTGTTGAATTTAAATTTTTCAATTTTCTAAATTGTCTCCTTTCCGTCAATGCAATTTGAAATGATTGATATAATCTTCAGGCAAATTACTTAAGAAAAGACAAAAGTAATGGACTGTAACAAGAAAGTTCTGCACTCTCATTTGGGGATATATGTTTAACACAACATCGAAACTTAGGAGTGCTACTTGTAATATTCATCCACTTAATTATATTTTATGCAATTGAGTCGATTACTTGTATTTTTGTTCAATTAACATATTCAAATATTGTATTTTTCTCACCAATCAAATCAAACGACATTAATAACAATTTTAAAAATCAAATATTTGCATTTTTGCAATTTTTAGAATTTTAAAAATTGTTAGGGACAAATAAATTGTAAATAATCTATTGAATTCACATTTTGCAATTTTAATTGTCTCCTTTGCCTCAAACAATTTGAAATATTTATAGAATTCCTGTTTTCAGACAAATACTAAGAAAAAGAAAAAGCAATGAACTCTAATAAGATGGTTCCACTCCCATCTAGGGATATATGCTTTACACAACCTTAAACTTGAGATTGCTATTTATAATATCATCCACTAAGTGTCTTTTATGCAATGACTCATTACTTGTATTTTTTTCAATTAGCATATTCAAATATTATATTTTTTCACATAGTATATTTTTCTCACCAATTAAATCAAACCTTTACGATAAATTTAGAAATCAAAATATTTGATTTTGCAATTTTTAGTATTTTAAAATCTACTAGAGAAATGAATTGTCAATACTCTGTTGAATTTAAATTTTGCAATTTCTGAAATGTCTCCTTTGCCTTAATGCAATTTGAAATAATTTATAGAATTCTTGTCTTTAGACAAATTAGTTAAGAAAAAGGAAAAGCAATGGACTCTAATAAGATGGTTCTGCACTCCCATCTAGGGATATATGCTTCACACAACCTTGAAACTTGAGATTGCTATTTATAATATTCATCCACTAAAGTGTCTTTTATGCAATTGAGTCCATTACTTGTATTTTTGTTCAATTAACATATTCAAATATTATATTTTTCACATATTATATTTTTCTCACCAATTAAATCAAACGACATTAACAATAAATTTAAAAATCAAAATATTTCAATTTTGCAATTTTTAGAATTTTAAAATCTGCTAGGGATAAATGAATTGTCAATACTCTGTTGAATTTAAATTTTGCAATTTTCTGAATTGTCTCCTTTGCCTCAACGCAATTTGAAATGATTTATATAATCTTCAGGCAAATTACTTAAGAAAAAGCAAAAGCAATGGACTGTAATAAGAAGGTTCTGCACTCCCATCTAGGGATATATGCTTAACACAACATTGAAACTTGGGATTGCTATTTATAATATTCATCCACTAAAGTGTATTTTATGCAATTGAGTCCATTACTTGTATTTTTGTTCAATTAACATATTCAAATATTATATTTTTCACATATTATATTTTTCTCACCAATTAAATCAAACGACATTAACAATAAATTTAAAAATCAAAATATTTCAATTTTGTTTTAGGATTTTAAAATCTACTAGGGATAAGTGAATTGTCAATACTCTGTTGAATTTAAATTTTGCAATTGAAACTTAGGAGTGCTATTTATAATATTCATCCACTAAAATGTATTTTATGTAATTTAGTCCATTATTTGTATTTTTGTTTAATTAACTTATTCAAATGTTGTATTTTTCTCATCAATCAAATCAAACGACATGAACAACAAAATTAAAAATCAAAATATTGCATTTTTGCAATTTTTAGAATTTTAAAATCTGCTAGAGATAAATAAATTGTTAATGCAATTTGAAATGATTTGTAGAATTCTTGTCTTCAGACAAATTGTTTAGGAAAAAGGAAAAGCAATGGACTCTAATAAGATGTTTCTGCACTCCCATCTAGAGATATATGCTTTACACAACGTTGAAACTTGACATTGCTATTTGTAATATTCTTCCACTAAAGTGTCTTTTATGCAATTGAGTCCATTACTTGTATTTTTGTTCAATTAACATATTCAAATATTGTATTTTTAGAATTTTAAAATTTGCTAGGCATAAATAAATTGTCAATATTCTGTTGAATTGAAATTTTGAAATTTTCTTAATTGTCTCCTTTGCCTCAATGTGATTTCAAATGATTCATAGAATACTTGTTTTCAAACAAATTACTGAAGAAAAAGTAAAAGCAATTGACTCTAATAAGAAGGTTCCCCACCCCCATCTAAGATATATGTTTAACACAACATTGGAACTTGGGATTGCTAGTTATAATATTTATCCACTAAACTATATTTTATACAATTGAGACCATCAGTTGTATTTTTGTTCAACTAACATATTCAAATGTTATATTTTTCTCACCAATGAATTAAACGACATTAACAATAAATTTAAAAATCAAAATATTGCATTTTTGAAATTTTTATAATTTTAAAATCTGCTAAGAATAAATGCATTGTCAATAATCTGTTGAATTTAAATTTTGCAATTTTCTTAATTATCATGTATTCCTCAATGCAATTTGTAAGGATTTATATAATTCTTGTCTTCAAACAATTACTTAAGAAAAAGTAAAAGTAATTGGCTCTAATAAAAAGGTTCCTTTCTCCTATCTAGGGATATGTGCTTAACACAACAATGAAACATGAGATTGTTATTTATAATATTCATCCACTAAAGTGTATTTTATGCAATTGAGTCCATTACTTGTATTTTGTTCAATTAACTTATTCAAATATTGTATCTTGCTCACTAATCAAATCAAACGACATTAACAACAAATTTAGAAATCAAAATTTTGCATTTTTGCAATTTTTAGAATTTTAAAATCTGCTAGAAAGAAATAAATTGTCAGTAATCTATAGAATTTAAATTTTGTAATTTTCTTAATTGTCTCCTTTGCCTTAATGGAATTTGAAATGATTTATAGAATTCTTGTCTTCAGACAAATTATTTAAGAAAAAGGAAAAGTAATTGACTCAAATAAGATAGTTCCCTCTTCTATCTAGGGATATATGCTTTACAAAACCTTGAAACTTGACATTGCTATTTATAATATTCTTCCACTAAAGTGTCTTTTATGCAATTAAGTCCATTACTTGTATTTTTGTTCAGTTAACATATTCAAATATTGTATTTTTAGAATTTTAAAATTTGCTAGGCTTAAATAAATTGTCTATATTTTGTTGAATTTAAATTTTGAAATTTTCGTAATTGTCTCCTTTACCTCAATGCAATTTGAAATGATTTATAGAATACTTGTCTTCAAACAAATTACTAAAGAAAAAGTAAAAGCAATTGACTCTAATAAGATGGTTCTCCACTCCTATCTAAGATATATGTTTAACACAACATTAAAACTTGGGATTGCTAGTTATAATATTTATCCATTAAAGTATATTTTATACAATTGAGTCTATTAGTTATATTTTTGTTCAACTAACATATTCAAATATTATATTTTTCTCACTAATCAAATTAAACGATATTAACAATAAATTTAAAAATTAAAATACTGCATTTTTACAATTTTTAGAATTTTAAAATCTGCAAAGAATAAATGCATTGTTAATAATCTATTGAATTTAAATTTTGCAATTTTCTTAATTATCACGTTTTCCTCAATGCAATTTGTAAGGATTTATATAATTTTATCTTCAAACAATTACTTAAGAAAAAACAAAAGTAATTGACTCTAATAAGAAGGTTCCTCTCTCCCATCTAAGGATATGTGCTTAATACAACATTGAAACTTGGGATTGTTATTTATAATATTCATCCACTAAAGTGTATTTTAAGTAATTAAGTCCATTACTTGTATTTTTGTTTGATTAACATATTCGAATATTGTATTTTTCTCACCTATCAAATCAAACGACATTAACAACAAATTAAAAAGTCAAAATATTGCATTTTTGCATGTTTTAAAATCTTAAAATTTTCTAGGCACAAATAAATTGTCAACAATTTGTTGAATTTAAATCTTGCAATTTTCTTAATTGTCTCCTTTGCCTCAATGCAATTTGAAATGATTTGCAGAATTCTTGTCTTCAGACAAATTACTTAAGAAAAAGGAAAAGCAATGGACTCTAATAAGATGGTTCCCCACTCCCATCTAGGAATATATGCTTCACACTACCTTGAAATTTGAGATTGCTATTTATAATATTGATCCACTAAAGTGTCTTTTATGCAATTGAGTCCATTACTTGTATTTTTGTTCACTTAACATATTCAAATATTATATTTTTCACATATTATATTTTTCTCACCAAATAAATCAAACAACATTAACAATAAATTTAAAAATCAAAATATTTCAATTTTGCAATTTTTAGAATTTTAAAATTGGTTAGGGATAAATGAATTGTCAATGCTCTGTTGAATTTAAATTTTGCAATTCTCTAAATTGTCTCCTTCGCCTCAACACAATTTGAAATGATTTATATAATTTTTAGGCAAATTACTTCAGAAAAAGGAAAAGCAACGGATTGTAATGAGAAGGTTTTGCACTCCCATCTAGGGATATATGCTTAACACAACATTGAAACTTGGGATTGCTATTTATAATATTCAACCACTACAGTGTATTTTATGCACTTGAGTTCATTACTTGTGTTTTTGTTCAATTAATTTATTCAAATATTGTATTTTTCTCACCAATCAAATCAAACGATATTAACAACAAATTTGAAAATCAAAATATTGCATTTATGCAATTTTTAGAATTTTAAAATCTACTAGGGATAAATAAATTGTCAATAATCTGTAGAATTTAAATTTTGCAATTTTCTTAATTGTCTCCTTTGCCTTAATGCAATTTGATACGATTTATAGAATTCTTGTCGCAACACAAATTACTTAGGAAAAGGAAAAGCAATGGACTCTAATAAGATGGTTCCCCACTCCTATCTAGGGATATATGCTTTACACATCCTTGAAACTTAAGATTGTTGTTGTTCCCACAGCCTTGTATGGGTTGTAATTGTTGTCAACTAGGGTTAAGTGTGCAAGAGAGTAAAGTCACATGGAAGGGCAGTAAAGTCACATGGAAGTGCAAGAAAGTAAATCCGCCACGTAAGGGCAAGAATGTAAATCCGCCATGTAAGCCCTATTAGGGTTTCATGGAAGAGAGTATATAAAGGCCTTGGAAGACAAAACTAGGGTAGAGGGCCAACACAATTGAATAAACAGCAACCCTACAACAACCGGCCAAAAGAAAGAGAGAGCAGAACGGCAAGAGATCAGAAATGACACCACTGGGAGAGCAAATCAGAAACATCACCACCGGGAAAGCAAACCAGAAACACGTCCTGCAAGCAAACCAGAAACGCCTCCTGCAAGTAAACCAGAAACACATCCTGCAAGCAAACCAGAAACGCCTCCTGCAAGCAAACCAGAAACACATCCTGCAAGCAAACCAGAAACACACAACCAGCAGGAGGAGAAATAAGAAACAGACCACTCGGAAGAGAAGACAGCAGACCTGGTATCCGTGAGACCACCCGGAAAAGAAGACAGCAGACTAGAAGCGTGAGGCAGGCCGAGAGACGTGAAACAACAGACCAGAAGCGTGAGACCAGAACGTGCAACGGCGTGATTGATCAGAAGCGTGGGGCAGGCCATGAGACGTGAAACGGCAGACCAGAAGCTTGAGTGCAAGCTATGAAACCGTGAGACGGTGAAAGCAGGAGTTGTGTGAAACAACCTAGAGAAGGAATTCAGCAAAGCATCGGAAAGAACTCAACGTTTTTCTAGATTTCTTCAAGAGAGGTTAGAGAGCGTTGCGGTGAACTTCTAAGTGGCAGTGGAGCAGCCTTTCAATTCAACAGAGGCAAGACAAGCTAGAAGAAGGGTAGACACGGTAAGTAACACTCTTTGTATTGTACTTACTTAGTAATTGCAATAGTAAAAGGAGCAAAAGATTAAGACATCCATTGTAACTCGAATTCTCAAGTATAGTGGATAGTCTTGGTAAGGGAGAGTCCCTACCACCGTGGATGTACGTCACATTGACGGAACCACGTAAATCTCGTGTGTCCTTAATTTGCTTTACGTTCTGTCTTTTGAATTGAGTTGTGAACGCAGCTAAAGTATTCGCCAACCCATAACCTAACGAAGACCTAAACAAGAACATTCGAATTGTCTATTAGGCAAGGTGTCTGAAAGGTGACTTTGGGGACTATTGTGATTAGTAGGTAGCAATAGATCTACTTTAGTTGAATCTGAGAAAGAGTTCACTTTTAAGAAGAGATTGAAGTTGTTCACTTTCCTATGAATTGCGAATTGTGGTGATACTGATTCACCCCCCTCTTAGATTCACAAACTAGTAGATCTTAGGGTGAAGTTGGGAACTTCAATTGCTATTTATAATATTCATCCACTAAAGTGTCTTTTATGCAATTGAGTCCATTACTTGTATTTTTGTTTACTTAACATATTCAAATATTATATTTTTCACATATTATATTTTTCTCACCAATTAAATCAAGTTACATTAACAATAAATTTAAGAATCAAAATATTGCATTTTTACAATTTTCAGAATTTTAAAATCTGATAGGGATAAATGAATTGTCAATACTTTGTTGAATTTAAATTTTGCAATTTTCTAAATTGTCTCCTTTGCCTCAACGCAAATTGAAATGATTTATATAATCTTTAGGCAAATTACTTTAAAAAAGGAAATGCAATGGACTATAATGAGAAGGATCTGCACTCCCATCTAGGGATATATGCTTAACCCAACATTAAAACTTGGGATTATTATTTATAATATTTATCCACTACAGTGTATTTTATGCAATTGAGTCCATTACTTATATTTTTGTTCAATTAACTTATTCAAATATTGTATTTTTCTCACCAATCAAATCAAACGATATTAACAATAAATTTAAAAATCAAAATATTGCATTTATGCAATTTTTAGAATTTTAAAATCTGCTAGGGATAAATAAATTGTCAATAATCTGTAGAATTTAAATTTTGCAATTTTCTTAATTGTCTCTTTGCCTCAATGCAATTTGATACTATTTATAGAATTCTTGTCTTCACACAAATTACTTAGGAAAAAGGAAAAGCAATGGACTCTAATAAGATATTCCCCACTCCTATCTAGGATATATGCTTTAAACAACCTTGAAACTTGAGATTGCTATCTATAATATTCATCCACTAAAGTGTCGTTTATGCAATTGAGTCCATTACTTGTATTTTTGCTTAATTAACATATTCAAATATTATATTTTTCACATATTATATTTTTCTCACCAATTAAATCAAACGACATTAACAATAAATTTAAAAATCAAAATATTTCAATTTTGCAATTTTTTGAATTTTAAAATCTACTAGGGATAAATGATTTGTCAATACTCTGTTGAATTTAAATTTTTCAATTTTCTGAATTGTCTCCTTTGCTTCAACGCAATTTGAAATGATTTATATAATCTTCAGGCAAATTACTTTAAAAAAAAAAGCAAAAGCAATGGACTGTAAAATGAAGGTTCTACACTCCCATCTAGGGATATATGCTTAACACAATATTGATACTTGGAATTGTTATTTATAATATTCATCCACTAAAGTGTATTTTATGCAATTGAGTCCATTACTTGTGTTTTTGTTCAATTAACATGTTCAATATTGTATTTCTCTCACCAATCAAATCAAATAACATTAACAATAAATGTAAAAATCAAAATATTGCATTTTTGCAATTTTTAGAATTTTAAAATATGCTAGGGTTAAATGAATTGTTAGTACTTTGTTGAATTTAACTTTTGCAATTTTCTTCATTGTATCCTTTGCCTCAATGGAATTTGAAAAGATTTATAGAATTCTTGTCTTCAGACAAATTACTTAAGAAAATGGAAAAGCAATGAACTCAAATAAGATGGTTCCCCACTCCCATTTAGGGATATATGCTTAACACAACTTTAAAACTTGAGATTGGTATTTACAATATTCATCCACTAAAGTGTATTTTATGCAATTGAGTCCATTACTTGTATTTTTGTTCAATTAACATATTGAAATATTATATTTTCACATATTATATTTTTCTTACGAATTAAATCAAATGACATTAACAATAAATTTAAAAATCAACATATTGCATTTTTGCAATTTTTAGAATTTTAAAATCTGCTAGAGAAAAATGAATTATCAGTACTTTGTTGAATTTAAATTTTGCAATTTTCTGAATTGTTTCCTTTGCCTCAACGCAATTTGAAATGATTTATATAATATTCAGGCAAATTTCTTAAGAAAAAGTAAAAGCAATGGATTGTAATAAGAAGGTTATGCACTCCCATCTAAGGATATATCCTTAACACAACATTGAAATTTGGGATTACTATTTATAATATTCATCCACTAAAGTGCATTTTATGCAATTGAGTCCATTACTTGTATTTTTGTTCAATTAACTTATTTAAATATTATATTTTTCTCACCAATAAAATCAAACGACATTAACAACAAATTTAATCATCAAAATATTGCATTTTTGCAATTTTTAAAATTTCAAAATTTGCTAGGGATAAACAAATTGTCAATAATCTGTTGAATTTAAATTTTGCAATGTTTTTAATTGTCTCATTTGCCCTAATGGAATTTGAAAGGATTTTGAAATGATTTATAGAATTATTGTCTTCAGACAAATTACTTAAGAAAAAGGAAAAGCAATGGACTTAAATAAGATGGTTCCTCATTCCCATCTAGGGATATATGTTTCACACAACTTTGAAACTTGACATTGCTATTTATAATATTCATCCACTAAAGTGTCTTTTATGCAATTGAGTCCATTACTTGTATTTTTGTTCAATTAACATATTCAAATATTATATTTTTCTCACTAACTAAATCAAACAACATTAACAATAAATTTAAAGATCAAAATATTTCAATTTTTCAATTTTTAGAATTTTAAATTCTGCTAAGGATAAATGTATTGTCAATACTCTCTTGAATTTAAATTTTGCAATATTATGAATTGTCTCCTTTGACTCAACGCAATTTGAAAAGATTTATATAATCTTCGGGCAAATTACTTAAGAAAAAGCAAAACCAATGAACTATAATAAGAAGGTTCTACACTCCCATCTTGGGATATATGCTTAACACAACATTGAAACTTAGGATTGCAAGTTACAATATTCATCCACTAAAGTGTTTTTTATGCAATTAGGTACATTACTTGTATTTTTGTTCAATTAACTTATTCAAATATTGTATTTTTCTCACTAATCAAATCAAAGGACATTAATAACAAATTTAACAATCAAACTATTGCATTTTTGCAATTTTTAGAATTTTAAAATCTACTAAGGATAAACAAATTGTCAATAATCTGTTGAATTTAAATTTTGCAATTTTCTTAATTGTTTCCTCTCCCACAATGCAATTTGAAATGATTTATAGAATCGTTGTCTTCAAACAAATTATTGAAGAAAAAGGAAAACCAATGGACTCTAATAAGATGGTTCTGCACTCCCATCTATGGATATATGCTTCACACAAATTTGAAACTTGAGATTGATATTTATAATATTCATCCACTAAAGTGTCTTATGCAATCGAGTCCATTACTTGTATTTTTGTTCAATTAACATATTCAAATATTATATTTTTCACATGTTATATTTTTTTCACCAACTAAATCAAACGACATTAACAATAAATTTAAAGATCAAAATATTTCAATTTTGCAATTTTTAGAATTTTAAATTCTACTAGGGATAAATGAATTGTTAATACTCTCTTGAATTTAAATTTTGCAATATTATGAATTGTCTCCTTTGCCTCAACGTAATTTGAAATGATTTATATAATTTTCAGGCAAATTACTTAAGAAAAAGCAAAACCAATGGATTGTAATAAGAAGGTTCTGCACCCCTATCTTAGGATATATGCTTAACACAATATTGAAACTTGGGATTGCTATTTATATTATTCATCCACTAACGTGCATTTTATGCAATTGAGTCCATTACTTGTATTTTTGTTCAATTAACTTCTTAAAATATTGCATTTTTCTCACCAATCAAATCTAACGACATTAATAACAAATTTAAAAATCAAAATATTGCATTTTTACAATTTATAGAGTTTTAAAATCTATTAGGGATAAATAAATTGTCAATAATCTGCAAAATTAAAATTTTGCAATTTTCTTATTTGTCTCCTTTTCCTCAATGCAATTTGAAATGATTTCTAGAATTCTTGTTTTCAGACAAATTACATAAGAAAAAGGAAAAGCAATGGACTCAAATAAGATGGTTCCCCACTCCCATCT
This sequence comes from Bruguiera gymnorhiza, assembly GCA_020883675.1. Taxonomy (NCBI): domain Eukaryota; kingdom Viridiplantae; phylum Streptophyta; class Magnoliopsida; order Malpighiales; family Rhizophoraceae; genus Bruguiera; species Bruguiera gymnorhiza. The sequence continues at coordinate 11,751 of JAIRCJ010000585.1, read as the reverse complement.
AGGGACATATGCTTCACACAACTTTGAAACTTGAGATTACTATTTATAATATTTATTCACTAAAGTGTCTTTTATACAATTGAGTCCATTACTTGATTTTTATTTAATTAAGATATTCAAATATTATATTTTTCACATATTATATTTTTCTCACCAATTAAATCAAACGACATTAACAATAAATTTAAAGATCAAAATATTTCAATTTAGCAATTTTTAGAATTTTAAAATCTGTTAGGGATAAATGAATTGTCAATACTCTATTGAATTTAAATTTTACAATATTCTTATTTGTCTCCTTTGCCTTAACGCAATTTGAAACGATTTATATAATCTTCAGGCAAATTACTTAAGAAAAAGCAAAAGCAATGGACTGTAATAAGAAGGTTTTGCACTCCCATCTTGGGATTTATGCATAACACAACATTGAATCTTGGGATTGCAAGTTATAATATTCATCCACTAAAGTGTATTTTCTGCAATTTGGTCCATTACTTATATTTTTGTTTCAATTAACATATTCAAATATTATATTTTCACATATTATATTTTTCTCACTAATTAAATCAAACAATATTAACAATAAATTTAAAAATCAAAATATTTCAATTTTGCAATTTCTAGAATTTTAAAATCTGCTAGGGATAAATGAATTGTCAATACTCTGTTGAATTTAATTTTTACAATATTCTGAATTGTCTCATTTGCCTCAACGCAATTTGAAATGATTTATATAATCTTCTCGCAAATTACTTAAGAAAAAGCCAAAGCAATGGACTATAATGAATAAGGTTTTGCACTCCTATATTAGGATATAAGCTTAACACAACATTGAAATTTGGGATTGCTATTTAAAATATTCATTCACTAACGTGCATTTATGCTTTGGGTCACTTAACTTGTATTTTTGTTCAATTAACTTATTAAAATATTGATTTTTTCTCACCAATCAAATCTAATGACATTAACAACAAATTTAAAAATCAAAATTATTGCATTTTTGCAATTTTTAGAATTTTAAATNCTTTTCCTCATGCAATTTGAAATGATTTCTAGAATTCTTGTTTTCAGACAAATTACATAAGAAAAAGGAAAAGCAATGGACTCAAATAAGATGGTTCCCCACTCCCATCTAGGGACATATGCTTCACACAACTTTGAAACTTGAGATTACTATTTATAATATTTATTCACTAAAGTGTCTTTTATACAATTGAGTCCATTACTTGATTTTTATTCAATTAAGATATTCAAATATTATATTTTTCACATATTATATTTTCTCACCAATTAAATCAAACGACATTAACAATAAATTTAAAGATCAAAATATTTCAATTTAGCAATTTTTAGAATTATAAAATTTGTTAGGGATAAATGAATTGTCAATACTCTGTTGAATTTAAATTTTGCAATATTCTTATTTGTCTCCTTTGCCTTAACGCAATTTGAAACAATTTATATAATCTTCAGGCAAATTACTTAAGAAAAAGCAAAAGCAATGGACTGTAATAAGAAGGTTTTGCACTCCCATCTTGGGATTTATGCATAACACAACATTGAATCTTGGGATTGCAAGTTATAATATTCATCCTCTAAAGTGTATTTTATGCAATTTGGTCCATTACTTATATTTTTGTTCAATTAACATATTCAAATATTATATTTTTCACATATTATATTTTTCTCACTAATTAAATCAAACAACATTAACAATAAATTTAAAAATCAAAATATTTCAATTTTACAATTTCTAGAATTTTAAAATCTGCTAGGGATAAATGATTTGTCAATACTCTGTTGAATTTAATTTTTACAATATTCTAAATTGTCTCCTTTGTCTCAACGCAATTTGAAATGATTTATATAATCTTCTCGCAAATTACTTAAGAAAAAGCCAAAGCAATGGCCTATAATCAAAAGGTTCTGCACTCCTATATTAGGATATAAGCTTAACACAACATTGAAACTTGGGATTACTATTTATAATATTCATCCACTAACGTGCATTTTATGCTATTGAGTCCATTACTTGTATTTTTGTTCAATTAACTTATTAAAATATTACATTTTTCTCACCAATCAAATCTAACGACATTAACAACAAATTTAAAAATCAAAATATTGCATTTTTGCAATTTTAAGAATTTTAAAATATGTTAGGGATAAATAAATTGTCAATAATCTGCAGAATTATAATTTTGCAATTTTCTTAATTGTCTCCTTTGCCACAATGCAATTTGAAATGATTTATAGAATTATTGTCTTCAAGCAAATTACTTAAGAAAAAGGAAAAGCAATGGACTCAAATAAGATGGTTCCCTACTCCCATCTAGGGATATATGCTTCACACAACTTTGAAACATGAGATTCTTACTTATAATATTCATCCACTAAAGTCTCTTTTATGCAATTGACTCCACTACTTGTATTTTTGTTCAATTAATATATTCAAATATTATATTTTTCGCATATTATATTTTTCTCACCAATTAAATCAAACGACATTAACAATAAATTTAAAGATCAAAATATTTTAAGTTTGCAATTTTTTGAATTTTAAATTTTGCTATGGATAAATGAATTGTCAATACTCTGTTGAATTTAAATTTTGCAATATTCTGAATTGTCTCCTTTGCCTCAATGTAATTTGAAATGATTTATACAATCTTCAGGCAAATTACTTAAGAAAAAGCAAAAGCAATGGACTGTAACAATAAGGTTCTACGCTCCCATCTAGGGATATATGCTTAATACAACATTGAAACGTGGAATTGCTATTTGTAATATTCATCCACTAAAGTATATTTTATGCAATTGAGTCCATTACTTGTATTTTTGTTCGATTAAGACATTCAAATATTGTATTTTTTCACTAATCAAATCAAACAACGTTAACAATAAATTTAAAAATCAAAATATTACATTTTTGCAATTTTCAGAATTTTAAAATTGCTAGGGATAAATGAATTGTCAATTCTCTATTGAATTTAAATTTAGTAATTTTCTTAATTGTCTCCTTTGCCTCAAAGCAATTTGTAATGATTTATATAATTTTTGGGCAAGTAACTTAAGAGAAAGCAAAAGCAATCGACTGTAATATGAAAGCTCTACACTCCCATCTAAGGATACATGCTTAACACAACATTGAAGCTTGGGACTGCTATTTATGATATTCATTCACAAAGTGTATTTTATGCAATTAAGTCCATTACTTGTATTTTTGTTCAATTCAGATATTCAAATATTGTATTTTTCTCACCAATCAAATCAAACGACATTAATAACAAATTGAAAAATCAAAATATTGCATTTTTGCAATTTTTAGAATTTTAAAATTTCTAGGATAAATGAATTGTCAATACTCTATTGAATTTAAATTTTGCAATTTTCGATTTGTGTCCTTCGCCTCAATGCAATTTGAAATGATTTATAGAATTCTTGTTTTCAGACAAATTACTTATGAAAAAGGAAAAGCAATTGACTCTAATAAGGTGGTTCCTCACTCCTATCTACGGATATATGCTTCACACAACCTTGAAACGTGGGATTGCTATTTATAATATTCATCCACTAAAGTGTTTTTTATGCAATTCAGTCCATTGTATTTTTGTTCAAATGACATATTCAAATATTATATTTTTCAAATATTTTATTTTTCCCACCACTTAAATCAAACGACATTAACAATAAATTTAAAAATCAAATGATTTCAATTTTGCAATTTTTAAAATTTTAAAATTAGTTAGGAATAAATGAATTGTCAATACTCTGTTGAAGATAAATTTTGCAATTTTTTGAATTGTGTCCTTTGCCTCAACACAATTTGAAATGATTTATATAATCTTCGGGCAAATTACTTAAGAAAAAGCAAAAGCAATAGACTGTAATAACAAGATTCTGAACTCCCATTTAAAGATATATGCTTAACACAATAGTGAAACTTGGGATTGCTATTTATAATATTCATCCACTAAAGTGTATTTTATGCAATTGAGTCCATTACTTGTATTTTTGTTCGATTAAGACATTCAAATATTGTATTTTTTCACCAATCAAATCAAACGACATTAACAATAAATTTAAAAATCAAAATATTGCATTTTTGCAATTTCTAGAATTTTAAAATCTGCTAGGGATAAATGAATTGTCAATTCTCTATTGAATTTAAATTTAGCAATTTTCTGAATTGTCTCCTTTGCCTCAATGCAATTTGAAATGATTTATATAATCATCAGGCAAATTACTTATGAAAAAGCAAAAGCAATTGACTGTAATAAGAAGGTTCTGCACTCCCATCGAGGGATATATGCTTAACACAACATTGAAACTTGGGACTGCTATTTATGATATTCATCCACTAAAGTGTATTTTATGCAATTCAGTCCATTACTTGTATTTTTGTTCAATTAAGATATTCACATATTGTATTTATCTCATCAATCAAATCAGACGACACTAAGAATAAATTTAAAAATCAAAATATTGCATTTTTTCAATTTTTAGAATTTTAAAATTTGCTAGGGATAAATGAATTATCAATACTTTGTTGAATTTAAATTTTGTAATTTTATGATTTGTTTCCTTTGCCTCAATGCAATTTGAAATGATTTATATTATTCTTGTTTTCAAACAAATTACTTACGAAAAAGGAAAAGCAATGGACTCTAATAAGGTGGTTCCCCACTCCTATCAAGGGATATATGCTTCACACAACCTTCAAACTTGGGATTGCTATTTATAATATTCATCCACTAAAGTGTCTTTTATGCAATTCAGTCCATTACTTATATTTTTGTTCAATTAACATATTCAAATATTATATTTTTCACATATTTTATTTTTCCCACCACTTAAATCAAACGATCTTATCAATAAATTTAAAAATCAAAAGATTTCAATTTTGCAATTTTTAAAATTTTAAAATCAGTTAGGGATAAATGAATTGTCAATACTTTGTTGAAGTTAAATTTTGCAATTTTCTAAATTGTCTCGTTTGCCTCAACACAATTTGAAATGATTTATATAATCTTCAGCCAAATTACTTAAGAAAAAGTAAAAGCAATAGATTGTATGTAATAAGAAGATTCTGCACTCCCATCTAAAGATATATGCTTAACGCAACATTAAAACTTGGGTTTGCTATTTATAATATTCATCCACTAAATTGTGTTCATATAATTGAGTCCATTACTTGTATTCCTGTTCAATTAACATATTCAAATATTATATTTTTTACATATTATATTGTTATCAGCAATTAAATTAAAGGACATTAACAATAAATTTAAAAATCAAAATAGCACAAGCAAGGGACTGTAATAAGAAGGTTCTGCACTCCCATATATGGATATATGCTTAACACAACAATGAAACTTGGAATTGCTATTTATAATGTTTATCCATTAAAGTGTATTTTATGCAATTGAGTCCATTACTTGTACTTTTGTTCGATTAAGATATTCAAATATTCTATTTTTTCACCAATCAAATTAAATGACATTAACAATAAATTTAAAAATCAAAATATTTCAATTTCTCAATTTTATGAATTTTAAAATCTGCTAGGGATAAATGAATTGTCAATACTCTATTGAATTTAAATTTTCCAATTTTTTGAATTGTCTCCTTTGCCTCAAATCAATTTGAAATGATTTATATAATCTTCAGGCAAATTACTTAAGAAAAAGCAAAAGCAATGGATTGTAATAAGAAGGTTCTGTAATCCCATCTAGGGTTATATCCTTAACCCAACATTAAAATTTGAGATTGCTATTTATAATATTTATCCACTAAAGTGTATTTGATGCAATTGAATCCATTATTTGCATTTTTGTTCGATAAAGATATTCAAATATTGTATTTTTTCACCAATCAAATCAAATGATATTAACAATAAATTTAAAAATCAAAATATTGCATTTTTGCAAATTCTAGAATTTTAAAATCTGTTGGAGATAAATAAATTGTCAATTCTCTATTGAATTTAAATTTAGCTATTTTCTAAATTGTCTCCCTTGCCTCAACGCAATTTGAAATGATTTACATAATAATCAGGCAAATTACTTATGAAAAAGCAAAAGCAATCAACTGTAATAAGAAGGTTCTGCACTCCCATCGAGGGATATATGCTTAACACAAGAGTGAAACTTGGGATTGCTATTTATGATATTCATCCACTAAAGTGTATTTTTTGCAATTCAGTCCATTACTTGTATTTTTGTTCAATTCAAATATTCAAATATTGTATTTTTCTCACCAATTAAATCAAATGACATTAACAATAAATTTAAAAATCAAAATATTACATTTTTACAATTTTTAGAATTTTAAAATTTGCTAGGAATAAATGAATTGTCAATACCCTGTTGAATTTAAATTTTGCAATTTTTTGAATTGTGTCCTTAGGCTCAATGCAATTTGGAATGATTTATAGAATTCTTGGTTTCAAACAAATTACTTAAGAAAAAGGAAAAGTAATGGATTCTAATAAGGTGGTTCCCCACTCCTATTTAGGGATATATGCTTCACACAACCTTGAAACTTGGGATTGCTATTTATAATATTCATCCACTAAAGTGTCTTTTATGCAATTCAGTCCATTACTTGTATTTTTGTTCAATTAACATATTCAAATATTTTATTTTTCACATATTATGTTTTTCTCACTAATTAAATCAAACAACATTAATAATAAATTCAAAAATCAAATATTTCAATTTTGGAATTTTTAGAATTTTAAAATCTGCTAGAGATAAATGAATTGTCAATACTCTGTTGAATTTAAATTTTGCAATTTTCTGAATTGTGTCCTTTGGCTCAATGCAATTTGGAATGATTTATAGAATTCTTGGCTTCAGACAAATTACTTAAGAAAAAAGAAAAGCAATGGACTCTAATAAGGTGGTTCCCCACTCCTATATAGGGATATATGCTTCACACAACCTTGAAACTTGGGATTGCTATTTATAATATTCATCCATTAATGTGTATTTTATGCAATTGAGTCCATTACTTGTATTTCTGTTCAATTAACATATTCAAATATTATATTTTTCACATATTATATTTTTTTCAACAATTAAATTGAATGACATTAACAATAAATTTAACAATCAAAATATTTCAATTTTGCAATTTTTTGAATTTTAAAATCTGCTAGGGATAAATAAATTGTTAATATTGTATTGAATTTAAATTTTGCAATTTTCTGAATTGTCTCCTTTGCCTTAAAGCAATTTGAAATGATTTATATAATCTTCAAGTAAATTACTTAAGAAAAAGCAAAAGCAATGGATTGTAATCAGAAGGTTCTGTCATCCCATCTAGGGTTATATCCATAACACAACATTGAAACATGGGATTGCTATTTGTAATGTTCATCCACTAAAGTGTATTTTATGCAATTGAGTCCATTACTTGTATTTTTGTTCGATTAAGATATTCAAATATTGTATTTTTCACCAATCTAATCAAACAACATTAACAATAAATTTAAAAATCAAAATATTGCATTTTTGCAATTTCTAGAATTTTAAAAACTGCTAGGGATAAATGAATTGTCAATTCTCTGTTGAATTTAAATTTTGCTATTTTCTGAATTGTCTCTTTTGCCTCAACGCAATTTGAAAGGATTTATATAATCTTCAAGCAAGTTACTTAAGAAAAAACAAAAGTAATGGACTGTAATAAGAAGATTCTGCACTCCCATCTAAGGATATCGACTTAACATAACATTGAAACTTGGGATTGCTATTTATAATGTTCATCCACTAAAATGTATTTTATGCAATTGAGTCCATTACTTGTCGTTTTGTTTAATTAAGATATTCAAATATTGTATTTTTTTCATCGATCAAATCAAACGACATTTATAATAAATTTAAAAATCAAAATATTGCATTTTTGCAATTTTTCGAATTTTCAAATCTGCTAAGGATAAATGAATTGTCAATACACTGTTGAATTGAAATTGTGCTATTTTCTGAATTTTCTCCTTTGCCTCAACGCAATTTGAAATGATTTATATAATTTTCATGCAAATTACTTAAGAAAAAGTAAAAGCAATGAACTATAATAAGAAGGTTCTACACTCGCATCTAGGGATATATGCTTAAGACAATATTGAAACTTGGAATTATTACTTATAATATTCATCCACTAAAGTGTATTTAATGCAATTGAGTCCATTACATGTATTTTTGTTCAATTTACATATTCAAATATTGTATTTTTCTCAGCAATTAAATCAAATGACATTAACAATAAATTTAAAAATCAAAATATTTCAATTTTGCAATTTTTTGAATTTTAAAATCTGTTATGAATAAGTGAATTGTTAATGCTCTGTTGAATTTCAATTTTGTAACTTTCTAAATTGTCTCCTTTGCCTGAATGCAATTTGAAATGATTTATATAATCTTCAAGCAAGTTACTTAAGAAAAAAACAAAAGCAATGGACTGTAATAAGAAGGTTCTACACTCTCATTTAAGGATATCTGCTTAACATAACATTGAATCTTGTGAATGCTATTTATAAGATTTATCCACTAAAGTGTCTTTTATGCAATTAAGTCCATTACTTGTATTTTTGTTCAATTAAGATATTCAAATATTCTATTTTCTCACTAATCAAATCAAACGACATTTATAATAAATTTAAAAATCAAAATATTGTATTTTTGCAATTTTTAGAATTTTAAAATCTACTAGGGATAAATGAATTGTCAATACTCTATTAAATTGAAATTTTTCTATTTTCCGAATTGTCTCCTTTGCCTCAATGCAATTTGAAATGATTTATATAATTTTTAGGCAAATTACTTAACAAAGTGCAAAACTAATGGACTGTAATAAGAAAGTTCTGCACTCCGATCTGGAGATATGTGCTTCACACAACATTCAAACTTGGGATTGCTATTTATAATAATCATCCACTAAAGTGTATTTTATGCAATTGAGTCCATTACTTGTAATTTTGTTCAATTAAGATATTCAAATATTGTATTTTTCTCACCAATCAAATCAAACGACATTAATAATAAATTTAAAAATCAAAATATTGCATTTTTGCAATTTCTAGAATTTTAGAATCTGCTAAAGATAAATGAATTGTCAATTCTCTGTTGAATTTAAATTTTGCTATTTTCTAAATTGTCTTCTTTGCCTCAACGCAATTTGAAATGATTTATATAATATTCAGGCAAATTACTTAAGAAAAAGCAAAAGCAATGGACTGTAATAAGAAGGTTCTGCACTCCTATCTAGGGATATATGCTTAAGACAACAATGAAACTTAGGATTGTTAATTATAATATTCATCCACTAAAGTGTATTTAATACAATTGAGTCCATTACTTGTGTTTTTGTTCAATCAACTTATTCAAATATTGTATTTTTTTCACCAATCAAATCAAATGACATTAACAACAAATTTAAAAATCAAAATATTGCACTTTTGCAATTTTTGGAATTTTAAAATCTGCTAGGGATAAATGATTTGTCAATACTCTGTTGAATTTCAATTTTGCAATTTTTTGAATTGTCTCCTTTGCCTTAAAACAATTTGAAATGATTTATATAATCTTCAGGCAAATTAGTTAAGAAAAAGCAAAAACAATGGACTATAATAAGAAAGTTCTGCAATCTCATCTAGGGATATATGCTTAACACAACATTGAAACCTGAGTTTGCTATTTATAATATTCATCTAATAAAGTGTATTTTATGCAATTGAGTCCACTAATTGTATTTTTGTTCAATTAACATATTCAAATATTATATTTTTCACATATTATATTTTTCTCACCAATTAAATCAAATGACATTACCATTAAATTTTAAAATCAAAATATTTCAATTTTGCACTTTTTCGAATTTTAAAATCTGTTAGGGATAAATAAATTGTCAAAACTCTGTTGGATTTAAATTTTTCAATTTTCGGAATTATCTCCTTTGCCTCAATGCAATTTGAAATAATTTATGTAATCTTCAGGCAAATTATTTAAGAAAAAGCAAAAGCAATTAACAGTAATAAAAAGGTTCTATACTCCCATCTAGTGATATATGCTTAACACAACATTGAAACTTGGGACTACTATTTATAATATTTATCCACTAAAGTGTATTTTATGCAATTGAATCCATTACTTGCATTTTTGTTCAATTAACTTATTCAAATATTATATTTTTCTCACCAATCAAATCAAACAACATTAACAACAAATTTAAAAATTAAAATATTGCATTTTTGCAATTTTTAGAATTTTAAAATCTGCTAGGGATAAATAAATTGTCAATAATCTGTTGAATTTAAATTTTGCAATTTTCTAAATTGTCTCCTTTGCCTCAACACAATTTGAAATGATTTATATAATTTTCAGGCAAATTACTTAAGAAAAAGCAAAAGCAATGGACTGTAATAAGGTCCTGCACTCTCATCTTGGGATATATGCTTAACACAACATTGAACCTTGGGATTGTTATTTATAATATTCATCCATTGAAGTGTATTTTATGCAATTGAATCCATTACTTTTATTTTTGTTCAATTAACTTATTCAAATATTATATCTTGCTCACCAATCAAATCAAACGACATTAACAACAAATTTATAAATCAAAATATTGGATTTTTTGCAATTTTTAGAATTTTAAAATCTACTAGAGATAAATAAATTTTCAATAATCTATAGATTTTAAATTTTGCAATTTTCTTAATTGTCTCCTTTGCCTCAATGGAATTTGAAATGATTTATAAAATTCTTGTCTTCAGACAAATTATTTAAGAAAAAGGAAAAGTAATGGACTCAAATAAGATGGTTCTCCATAGGGATATATGCTTTACACAACCTTTAAACTTGACATTGCTATTTATAATATTCTTCCACTAAAGTGCCTTTTATGCAATTGAGTCAATTACTTGTATTTTTATTGTCAATATTCTGTTGAATTTAAATTTTGAAATTTTCTTAATTGTCTCCTTTGCCTCAATGCAATTTGAAATGATTTATAGAATACTTGTCTTTAAACAAATTACTAAAGAAAAAGCAAAAGCAAAAAACAAAAGCAAAAGCAAAAACAAAAGCAAAAGCAAAAACAAAAGCAATTGACTTTAATAAGAAAGTTCCCCACTCCTATCTAAGATATATGTTTAACACAACATTGAAACTTGGGATTACTAGTTATTGTTGTTCCCACAGCCTTGTATGGGTTGTAATTGTTGTCAACTAGGGTTAAGTGTGCAAGAGAGTAAAGTCATATGGAAGAGCAGTAAAGTCACATGGAAGGGCAAGAAAGTAAATCTGCCGCGTAAGGGCAAGAACGTAAATCCGCCATGTAAGCCCTATTAGGGTTTTATGTAAGAGAGTATATAAAGGCCTTGGAAGACAAAACTAGGGCAAAAGGGCCAACACAATTGAATAAACAGCAACCCTACAGCAACCGGCCAAAGGAAGAGAGAGCAGAACGGCAAGAGATCAGAAACAATACCACCAGGAGAGCAAACCAGAAACGTCACCACCGGGAGAGCAAACCAGAACGTGCAACCTCCTGCAAGCAAACCAGAAACACGTCCTGCAAGCAAACCAGAAACACGTCCTGCAGGCAAACCAGAAACGCCTCCTGCAAGCAAACCAGAAACACATCCTACAACCAAACCAGAAACGCACAACCAGCAAGAGGAGAAATAAGAAACAGACCACCCGGAAGAGAAGACAGCAGACCTGGTATCCGTGAGACCACCCGGAAGAG
>JAIRCJ010000426.1:0-53686 GCA_020883675.1 Bruguiera gymnorhiza | reverse complement strand
TAATTAACAATGCATTTATCCCAAAAAGACTTTAAAATTCTAAAAATTGTAAAAACCAATGTTTTCATTTAAAATTTATTATTAATGTCATTGCATTTTAGTGTAAGAAAAATATTATATTTGAATATGTAATTGAAGAAAAATACAAGTGATGGACTCATTTGAATAAAATGCACATTAGTGGATGAATATTAATAAATATAGATCCCAAGTTTTAATGTTGAGTCAATATATATTCTCTAAAAGGGAGTGAGGAAACTCTTATTAGAGTTCATTGCATTTGCTTTCTCTTAAGTAATATGTTTGCAGATTAAAAATTATAGAAATTCATTACAAATTGCATTGGGGCAAAGGAGACAACTAAAAAAATTACTAAATTTTAAATTCAACTAATAATTGACAATACATGTATCCCTTAGAAGACTTTAAAATTCTAAAAATTGTAAAAATGCAACGTTTTGATTTTTAATTTTATTGCTTAATACCATTGCATTTTGAGTGGTGAGAAACATAATATTTTAATATGTTAATTGAAGGAAAGACAAGTAATGAACTCACTTGAAATAAAATACACTTTAGTAGATGAATATTATAAATAAGAATTCCCAAAAACATAATATTTGAATATGTTAATTGAAGAAAAAGACAAGTAATGAACTCACTTGAATAAAATACACTTTAGTGGATGAATATTATAAATAGAAATCCCAGCTTCAAGTTGAGTAAAACATATATCTCTAAGGGGAGTGAGCAAACTTCTTGTTAGAAGTCAATTGCATGCACTTTTTCTCAAGTAATATGTTTCTAACTCAAAAATTAGATTAATCATTATAATTGCATTATGGCAAAGTAGACAATTAAAAAATTTTCAAAATTTAAATTTAACTGTTAATTACAATGTATTTATCCTAAGAGATTTTAAACTTCTAAAAATTGTAAAAACCAATGTTTTTGATTTTAAATTTTTATTAATGTCATTGCATTTTTAGTGGTTCAAAAAACATTATATTTGAGTATGTTAATTGAAGAGAAATATAAGTAATGTACTCAATTGTAGAAAATACACTTTAATGGAAGAATATATTATAATAGCAATCTCAAACTTCAATGTTGGGTCAAGCATGTATTTCTAGAAGGGAGTGAGGAAACTTTTTATTAAAGTGCATTGCATTTGTTTTTTCGTCTGTAATATGCTTGTAGACTAAAATTACCGAAATCATTACAAATTGCTTTGGTGCAAAGGAGACAATTAAAAAAATTCCAAAGTTTAAATTCAACTGATAATTGACAGCGCATTTATCCCTAGAAGACTTTAAAATTCTAAAAATTATAAAAATGCAACATCTTGATTTTTAATTTTATTCTTAAATTCATTACATCTTGAGTGGTGAGAAAAACATAATATTTGAATATGTTAATCGAAGAAAAAGACAAGTAATGACCTCACTTCAATAAAATACACTTTAATGGATGGATATTACAAATAGCAATCCCAAGATTCAATGTTAAGTCAAGCATAAATCTCTAGAAGGGAGTGGGCAGACTTTTTTTTAGAGTCCATTGCATTTGTTTTTTCTTAAGTAATATGTTTGTACCCAAAAATTAGATAAATGATTTCAAATTGCATTGTGACAAAGGAGACAAATAAAAAAATTACAAAATTTAAATTCAACTGATAATCGTCAATCCCAAGAAGACTTTAAAATTCTAAAAATTGTAAAAATCCAAAGTTTTGATTTTTAAATTTATTGTTAATGCCATTGCATTTTTAGTGGTAAGAAAAACATTATATTTGAATATGTTAATTGAAGAGAAATACAAGTAATGGACTCAATTGTAGAAAATACACTTTAGTAGAAGAATATTATAAATAGCAATCCTAAACTTCAATGTTGGGTCAACCATAAATCTCTAGAGGGGAGTGGGCAAATTTTTTTTGGAGTCCATTACATCCGTTTTTTCTCAAGTAATATGTTTTACCCTAAAATTAGATAAATCATTTCCAATTGCATTGTGGCAAAGGAGACAATAAAAAAAATTATAAAACTTAAATTTAACTGATAATTGGCAATGCATTTATCCCGAGAAGTCTTTAAAATTCTAAATATTGTAAAAATGCAATGTTTTGAGTTTTAAATTTATCATTAATGTCATTGCATTTTCAGTGCTGAGAAAAACATTATATTTGAATAAGTTAATTGAAAAGAAATACAAGTATTGGAATTCATTGTAAAAAATACATTTTAGTGGAGGAATATTACAAATAGTAATCCCAAGCTTCAATGTTAGGTCAAGCATATATCTCTGGAGGGGAGGGGGAACCTTCTTATTATAATCCATTGCATTTGTTTTTTCGTCAATAATATGTTTGCATACTAAAATTATAGAAATCATTACAAATTGCATTAAGGCAAAGGAGACAATTAAAAAAATTATAAAATTTAAATTCAACTGATTATTCACAATGCCTTTATCCGTAGAAAACTTTAAAATTCTAAAAATTGTGAAAATGCAACATTTTGATTTTTAATTTTATTGTTAATGCCATTGCCTTTTGAGTGGTAAGAAAAACATTATATTTGAATAAGTTATTGAAGAGAGATACAAGTAATGGACTCAGTTGCAAAAAATACACTTTAGTAGAAGAATATTATAAATAGCAATCCCAACCTTCGATGTTGGGTCAAGCATATATCTCTTGAGGGGAGGCGAAAACTTCCTATTATAGTCCATTGCATTTATTTTTTCTTAAGTAATATGCTTGCAGATTAAAATTATAGAAATCATTACAAATTGTATTAGGGCAAAGGAGACAATTAAAAATATTACAAAATTTAAATTCAACTAATAATTGACAATCCATTTATCCCTAGAAGACCTTAAAATTCTAAAAATTGTAAAAATGCAATGTTTTGATTTTATTTATTGTTAATGCCATTGCATTTTGAGTGGTGAGAAAAACATAATATTTGAACAAGTTAATTGAAGAGAAATACAAGTAATGAACTCACTAAAATAAAATCCACTTTAATGGATGAATATTACAAATAGCAATCCCAAGTTTCAATGTTGGGCCAACCATAAATCTCTAGAGGGGAGTGGGCAAACTTTTTTTAAGAGTTCATTGCATCTGCATTTTTTAGGTAATATGTTTGTACCCAAAAATTAGATAAATCATTTCAAATTGCTTTGTGGCAAAGGAAACATTTAAAAAAATTACAAAATTTAAATTCAACTGCTTATTGACAATGCATTTATTCCAAGAGTTTAAAATTCTAAAAATTGTAAAATTGCAATGTTTTGATTTTTAAATTTATCATTAATGCCATTACATTTTGAGAAGAGAGAAAAATATAATATGTGAATATGTTAATTGAAGAAAAATACCAGTAATGGACTCACTTGAATAAAATACACTTTAATAGATGAATATTATAAATAGCAATCCCAAGCTTTAATGTTGGTCAATCACATATCTTTAGAGGGGAGTGGGAAAACTTCTTATTAGAGTCCATTGCGTTTGCTTTTTCTTAAGTAATAGGTTTGCAAACTAAAATTATAGAAATCATTAGAAATTGAATTTTGGCAAAGAAGACAATTAAAAAATTACAAAATTTAAATTCAACTGATTATTGAGAATACATGTATCCCTATAAGACTTTAAAATTCTAAAAGTTGTAAAATTGCAATGTTTTGATTTTTAAATTTATTCTTAATGACATTATATTTTGCGTAGCGAGAAAAACATAATATTTGAATATATTAATTGAAGAAAATACAAGTGATGGACTCATTTGAATAAAATACACGTCAGTGGATAAATATTATAAAAAGCAATCCCAAGCTTTAATGTTGAGTCAAACATATATCTCTAAAGGGGAGTGAGAAAACTTCTTATTATAGTCCATTGCATTTGTTTTTCCTTAAGTAATATGCTTGCAGATTAAAATTATAGAAATCATTACAAATTGCATTAGGCAAAGGAGACAATTTAAAAAATTACAAAATTTAAATTCAATTGATAATTGACAATCCATTTATCCCTATAAGACTTTAAAATTCTTAAAATTGTAAAAATGCAACGTTTTGATTTTTAATTTTATTGTTAATGCCACTGCATTTTGAGTGGTGAGAAAAAAATAATATTTAAACAAGTTAATTGAAGAAAAATACAAGTAATGAACTCACTAGAATAAAATCCACTTTAATGGATGGATATTACAAATAGCAATCCTAAGTTTCAATGTTGGGTCAACCATAAATCTCTAGAGGGGAGTGGGCAAACTTTTCTTAAGAGTTCATTACATCTGCTTTTTTTAAGTAATATGTTTGTACCCAAAAATTATATAAATCATTTCAAATTGCATTGCGGCAAATGAGACAATTAAAAAAACTATCAAATTCAAATTCAATTGATTATTGAGAACGCATGTATCCCTAGAAGACTTTAATATTCTAAAAGTTTGCAGTGTTTTGATTTTTAAATTTATTATTAATGACATCGGACATAGCATTTTGAGTAGCGAGAAAAATATAATATTTGAATATGTTAATTGAAGACAAATACAAGTGATGGACTCACTTGAATAAAATACACTTTAGTGGATGAATATTATAAATAGCAATCCCAAGCTTTAATGTTGAGTCAAACATATATCTCTAAAGGGGGATGAGAAAACTTCTTATTAGAGTCCATTGCATTTGCTTTTTCTTAAGTAATATGTTTACAGATTAAAATTATAGAAATCATTACAAATTGCATTAGGGCAAATGAGACAATTAAAAAATTACAAAATTTATATTCAACTGATAATTGACAATACATTTATCCCTAGATGACTTTAAAATTCAAAAATTGTAAAAATGCAATGTTTTGATTTTTAATTTTATTGTTAATGCCATTGCCTTTTGAGTGATGAGAAACATAATATTTGAATAAGTTAGTCAAAGAAAAATACAAGTAATGAACTCACTTGAATAAAATACATTTTAGTAGATGGATATTACAAATAGGAATCCCAAGCTTCATTGTTGGGTCGAGTATAAATTTCTAGAGGGGAGTGGGCAAACTTCTTTTTAAAATCCATTGTATGCGCTTTTTCTTAAGTAATATGTTTGCAGTCTAAATTTATAGAAATCATTACAAATTGCATTAGGGTAAAGGAGACAATTAAAAAAATTACAAAATTTAAATTCAACTCATTATTCATAATGCTTTTATCCATAGAAAACTTTAAACTTTTAAAAATTGTAAACATGCAGCGTTTTGATTTTTAATTTTATTATTAATGCCATTGCATTTTGAGTGGTGAGAAAAACATTATATTTGAATAAGTTATTGAAGAGAAATACAAGTAATGGACTCAGTTGTAGAAAATACACTTTAGTGGAAGAATATTATAAATAGCAATCCCAAGTTTCAATGTTGGGTCAAGCATATATGTCTTTAGGGGAGGGGGAAACTTCTTATTATAGTCCATTGCATTTGTTTTTTCTTATGTAATATGCTTGTAGATTAAAATTATAGAAATCATTACAAATTGCATTGGGGCAAAGGAGACAATTAAAAAAATTACAAAATTTAAATTCAACTTATAATTGACAATCCATTTATCACTAGAAGACTTTAAAATTCTAAAAATTGTAAAAATGCAACATTTTGATTTTTAATTTTATTGTTAATGCCACTGTATTTTGAGGGGTGAGAAAAACATAATATTTGAATATGTTAAATTAAGAAAAATACAAGTAATGAACTCACATGAATAAAATACACTTTAGTGGATGGATATTACAAATAGCAATCCCAAGCTTCATTGTTGGGTCAAGCATGAATCTTTAGAGGGGAGTGGGCAAACTTGTTTTTGGAGTCAATTGCATACGCTTTTTCTTAAGTAATATTTTTCTACCCAAAAATTAGATAAATCATTTCCAATTGCATTGTGGCAAAGGAGAGAATTAAAAAAATTACAAAATTTAAATTCAACTAATAGTAAAAATGCAATGTTTTGATTGTTAAATTTATTATTAATGCCATTGCATTTGGAGTGGTAAGAAAAACATTATATTTGAATATGTTAATTGAAGAGAAATACAAGTAATGGACTTAATTGTAGAAAATACACTTTAGATGAAAAATATTATAAATAACAATCCTAAGCTTTAATGTTCGGTGAAGCATATATCTTTGGAGGGGACCGGGGAAACTTCTTATTATAGTCTGTTGCATTTGTTTTTCCTTAAGTAATGCTTACAAATTGCATTGGGGAAAAGGAGACATATAAAAAAATTACAAAATTTAAATTCAACTGATAATTAACAATGCATTTATCCCTTGAAGACTTTAAAATTCTAAAAATTGTAAAAATGAATCATTTCCATTTTTAATTTTATTGTTAATGGCATTGCATTTTAAGTGGAGAGAAATTTGAATATGCTAATTGAAGAAAAATACAAGTAATGAACTCACTTGAATAAAATACACTTTAGTGGATGGATATTACAAATAGTAATCCTAAGCTTCAATGTTGGGTCAAGCATAAATCTCTATAGGGGAGTGGGCAAACTTTGTTTTAGATTCCATTGCATTCGCTTTTTTTAAGTAATATGTTTATAGACCAAAAATATAGAAATAATTACAAATTGCATTGGGGCAAAGGAGACAATTAAAAAAATTATAAAATTTAAATTCAACTGATTATTCACAGTGTTTTTAACTGTAGTAAACATTAAAATTCTAAAAATTGTAAAAATGCAATGTTTTGATTTTTTTGATTTATTGTTAATGTCATTGCATTTTGAGTAGTGAGAAAAACATAATATTTGAATATGTTAATTGAATAAAAATACAAGTAGTGAACTCACTTCAATAAAATACACTTTAAGGATGGATATTACAAATAGCAATCCTAAGCCTTAATGTTGGCTCAAGCATAAATCTATAGAGGGGAGTGGGTAAACTTCTAATTAAAGTTCATCGCATTTGCTTTTTCTTAAGTAAGATGTTTGTTCCAAAAATTAGATAAATAATTTCATATTGCATTATGGCAAAGGAGACAATTAAAAAAATTACAAAATTTCAATTCAACTAATAATTAACAATGTATTTATCCTTAAAAAACTCTAAAATTCTAAAAATTGTAAAAATGCAATGTTTTGACTTTTAAATTTATTGTTAATGTCATTGCATTTTTAATGGTGAGCAAAAAAAATTATTTTTGAATAGCTTAATTGAAGAGAAATACAAGTAATGGACTCAATTGTAGAAAATACACTTTAGTGGAAGAATATTATAAATAACAATCCCAAACTTCAATATTAAGTCAAGCATATATATCTAGAGGGTAGTGGTGAAACCTCCTATTGGAGTCCATTGCATTTGTCTTTTCTTAACTAATGCGTTTATAGACTAAAATTATATAAATAAGACAATACATTTATTCTTAGAAAACATTAAAATTCTAGAAATTAAAAAAATGCAATGTTTTGTTTTTTTAGTATATTGTTAATTTCATTGCATTTGGATGACATGACAAAACATAATATTTAAATATGTTAATTGTACAAAAATACAACTAATAGACTCAATTGTATAAAATACACTTTAGTGGATAAATATTATAAATAGCAATCCCAAACTTTAATGTTGAGTCAAGCATAAATCTCTTGAAGGGAGTGGGCAAACTCCTTTTTAGAGTCCATTGCATGCGTTTTTTCTTAAGTAATATATTTGTAGACTAAAATCATAGAAATCATTACAAATTGCATTGGGGCAAAGGAGAGAATTAAAAAAATTACAAATTTTAAATTCAACTAATTATTGACAATTCTTTTATCTGTGGAAAACTTTAAAATTCTAAAAATTGTAAAAATGCAATGTTTTGATTTTTAAATTTGTTTTTAATGCCATTGCATTTTGAGTGGTGAGAAAATACAATATTTGAATATGTTAATTGAGGAAAAATACAAGTAATGGATTCTCTTAAATAAAATACACTTTAGTGGGTGAATATTATAAATAGCAATCCCAAGCTCCAATATTGGGTCAAGTATCTATCTCCAGAGGGGAGTGGGGAAACTTTTTCTTAGAGTCCATTGCATTTGCTTTTCTTATGTAATATATTTGTAGACTAAAATTGTAGAAATCATTACAAATTGCATTGTGACAAAGGAGATCATTAAAAAAATTACAAAATTTAAATTCAATTGATTATTGACAATACATTTATCCCTAGAAGACTTTGAAATTCTAACAATTGTAAAAATGTAGCGTTTTGATTTTTAATTTTATTATTAATGCCATTGCATTTTGAATGGTGAGAAAAACATAATATTTGAATATTTTAATTGAAGAAAAATACAAGTAATAAACTCACTTGAATAAAATACACCATAGTGGATAGATGTTACAAATAGCAATCCCAAGTTTCAATGTTGGGTCAAGCATAAATCTCTAGAGGGGAGTGGGCAAACTTCTTTTTAGAGTCCATTGCACGCACTTTTTCTTAGGTAATATGTTTGCAGACTAAAATTATAGAAATCATTACAAATTGCATTGGGGCAAAGAGACAATTAAAAAAATTACAAAATTTAAATTTAATTGATTATTGACAATTCTTTTATCTGTGGAAAACTTTAAAATTCTAAAAATTGTAAAAATGCAATGTTTTGATTTTTAAATTTGTTTTTAATGCCATTGCATTTTGAGTGGTGAGAAAAATATAATATTTAAATATGTTAATTGAGGAAAAATACAAGTAATGGATTCACTTAAATAAAATACACTTTAGTGGGTGAATATTATAAATAGCAATCCCAAGCTCCAATATTGGGTCAAGTATTTATCTCTAGAGGGGAGTGGGGAAACTTTTTCTTAGAGTCCATTGCATTTGCTTTTCTTATGTAATATATTTGTAGACTAAAATTGTAGAAATCATTACAAATTGCATTGTGACAAAGGAGATCATTAAAAAAATTACAAAATTTAAATTCAATTGATTATTGACAATACATTTATCCCTAGAAGACTTTGAAATTCTAACAATTGTAAAAATGCAGCGTTTTGATTTTTAATTTTATTATTAATGCCATTGCATTTTGAGTGGTGAGAAAACATAATATTTGAATATTTTAATTGAAGAAAAATATAAGTAATAAACTCATTTGAATAAAATACACCATAGTGGATGGATGTTACAAATAGCAATCCCAAGTTTCAATGTTGGGTCAAGCATAAATCTCTAGAGGGGAGTGGGCAAACTTCTTTTTAGAATCCATTACACACACTTTTTCTTAGGTAATATGTTTGCAGACTAAAATTATAGAAATCATTACAAATTGCATCGAGGCAAAGGAGACAATTAAAAAAATTACAAAATTTAAATTCAATTGATTATTCATAATGCTTTTAACCGTAGAAAACATTAAATTCTAAAATTGTAAAAATGCAATATTTTGATTTTTCAATTTATTGTTAATGCCATTGCATTATAAGTGGTGAGAAAAACATAATATTTGAATATATTAATTGAAGAAAAATACAAGCAGTGAACTTACTTGAATAAAATACACTTTAATGGATGGATATTACAAATAGCAATTCTAAGCTTTAATGTTGGCTCAAGCATAAATATTTAAAGGGGAGTGGGTAAACTTCTAACTTCTAATTAGAGTTCATTGCATTTACTTTTTCTTAAGTAAGATGTTTGTTCCCAAAAATTAGATAAATCATTTCAAATTGCATTATCGTAAAGGAGACAATTAAAAAATTACAAAATTTAAATTCAACTAATAATTGACAATGCATTTATCCCCATAAGACTTTAAAATTCTAAAAATTGTAAAAATGCAATGTTTTTATTTTTAAATTTATTGTTAATGTCATTGCATTATGAGTGGTGAGAAAAACATAAAATTTTAATATGTTAATTGAAGAAATACAAGTAATGGACTTAATTGTAGAAAATACACTTTACTGGAAGAATATTATAAATAAGAATCCCAAACTTCAATGTTGGGCCAATCATATCTCTATAGGAGAGTGAGGAAACTTCTTATTAGAGTTCATTGCATTTGCTTTTTCTTAAGTAAGATGTTTATTTCCAAAAATTAGATAAATCATTCGAATTTGCATTATAGCAAAGGAGACAATTAAAAAAATTACAAAATTTAAATTCAACTGATAATTGATAATGCATTTATCCCTAGAAGACTTTAAAATTCTAAAAATTGTAAAATTGCAATGTTTTGATTTTTAAATTTATTATTAATGCCATTGCATTTTGAGTGGTGTGAAAAATATAAAATTTTAATATGTTAATTGAAGAAAAATACAAGTAATGGACCTAATTGAATAAAATACACTTTAGTGAATGAATATTACAAATAGCAATCTTAAGCTTTATTGTTAAGTCAAGCATAAATCTCTAGACAAGAGTGGGTAAACTTCTTATTAGAATTCATTGCATTTGCTTTTTCTTAAGTAAGATGTTTGTTCCCAAAAATTAGATAAATTATTTCAAATTGCATTATGGCAAAGGAGACAATTAAAAAAATTACAAAATTTAAATTCAACTAATTATTGATTATGCATTTATCCCTAATTGACTTTAAAATGTAAAATTTCTAAAAATGCAATATTTTGACATTTAAATTTATTCATTAATGCCATTGAATTTTGAGTGGCGAGAAAAAATAATACTTAAATATCTTAATTGAAGAAAAATACATGTAATGGACTCACTTGAATAACATACACTTTAGTGGAATGAATATTATAAATAACAATCCTAAACTTTAATGTTGGGTGAAGTATATATCTCTAGAGGGGACTGGGAAAACTTCTTATTAGAATTTCATTGCATTTGCTTTTTCTAAGTAATATGTTTTGCAAACTAAAATTATCGAAATCATTGCAAATTGTATTGGGGGCAAAGGAGACAATTTAAAAAAATTACAAAATTCAAATTCAACTGATATTAACAAATGCATTTATCCGTAGAAAACTTTAAAACTCTAAAAATTGTAAAGATGAAATGTTTTGATTTTTAATTTATTTTTAATGTCATTGCATTTAGAGTGGTGACAAAAACATAAAATTTGAATATGTTATTGAAAAAAAATACAAGTAATGAACTCACTTGAATAAAATACACTTTAGTGGATGGATATTACAAAATAGTCAATCGCAAGTTTCAACATTAGGTTCAAGCATTAAATCTCGTAGAGGGGAGTGGGCAAATTAATTTTAGAGTCCATGTGCATGTGCTTTTTCTTAAGTAATATGTTTGCAGACTAAAATCAGATCCAAGATTGCACTGCGTGGAGCAAAGGAGATAATTAAAAATTACAAAATTTAAATTCAATTGATTATTCACATTTTTAATAGTAGAAAACTTTTAAAAATTCTAAAAATTTTAAAAATGTAACTTTTTGATTTTTCTATTTATTGTTAATGTCATTGCATTTTGAGTGGTGAGAAAAATATAATATTTGAATGCGTTAATTGAACAAAAATACAAGTAATGGACTCACTTGAATAAAATACACTTTGTGGATGAATATTATAAATAGCAATCTCAAATTTCAATGTTGGGTCAAGCATACATCTTTATAGGAGAGTGGAAAAACTTCCTATTAGAGTCCATTGTGTGCTTTTTCTTATGTAAATATGTTTGTAAATTGAAACAATAGAAATCATCCCAAATTGCATTAGGGCAAGGAGACAATTAAAAAAAATTCAAAATTTAAATTCAACTGATAATTAACAGTCATTAATCCCAAGAAGACTTTAAAAATTCAAAAAATTGTAAAAATGCAACATTTTTAATTTTTAATTTTATTATTAATGCCACTGCATTTTTGTGGAGGGGAGAAAAATATAATATTTAAATATGTTAATTGAAGGAAAATACAAGTAATGAACTCACTCGAATTAAATACACTTTAGTGGATGGATATTACAAATAAACAATCCCAAGTTTCAATGTTGAGTCAAGCATAAATCTCTAAAGGGGAGTGGGCAAACTAACTTTTAGATTCCATTTTGTACCCAAAAATTACATAATCATTTCAAATTGCATTGTGGCATAGGAGACAACTAAAAAAATTACAAAATTTGTGTTCAACTGATTATTAACAATGCATTTATCCTTACATAGACTTTAAAATTCTAAAAATTGTAACAATGCAATGTTTTGATTTAAAATTTATTATTAATGTCATTGCATTTTGAGTAATGAGAAAAAACATTATATTTGAATTAGTTATTGAGGAGAAAATACAAGTAATGGACTCAATTGTAGAAAATACAATTTACTAGAAGAAATATTATAAATAGCAATTCCAACCTTCAATGTTGGGTGAAGCATATATCTCTTGAAGGTAGGGGGAATTCTTATTATTAGTCCATTGCATTGTTTTTTCTTAAATAATATGCTTGTAGATTAAAATTATAGAAAACATTACAAATGCTTTTTGGGCAAAGGTGACAATGAAAAAAATTACAAAATTAAAATTCAACTGATAATTGATAATGCATTTATCCCTATAAGACTTTAAAATTCTAAAAATTGTATAAATGTAACGTTTTGATTTTTAATTTTATTATTAATGCATTTCATTTTGAGTGGTGAGAAAAACATTGTATTTGAATAAGTTATTGAAGAGAAATACAAGTAATGGACTCAATTGTAGAAAATATATTTTAGTGGAAGAATGTTATAATGGCAATAATCCAAGTTTCAATGTTGGGTCAAACATATATCTCTTGAGGGGAGGGGGAAACTTCTTATTATAGTCCATTGCATTTGTTTTTTCTTACGTAATATGCTTGGAGATTATAATTATAGAAATTATTACAAATTGCATTGGGGCAAAGGAGACAGAAAAAAAATTACAAAATTTAAATTCAATTGATAATTGGCAATGCACTTATCCTCAAAGACTTTAAAATTCTAAAAATTGCAAAAGCAACGTTTTGATTTTTATTTTATTGTTAATTCCATTACATTTTGAGTGGAGAGAAAAACATTATATTTGAATATGTTAATTAAAGAAAAACTACAAGTAATGAACTCACTTGAATAAAATACACTTTAGTGGATGGATATTACAAATAGCAATCCCAAACTTCAATGTGGGTCAAGCATAAATCTCTAGAGGGGAGTGGGCAAACATCTTTTTAGAGTCCATTGCATCCATTTTTTCTCAAGTAATATGTTTCTACCCAAAATTAGATAAATCATTTCCAATTGCATTGTGGCAAAGGAGACAATTAAAAAAATTATAAAACTTAAATTTAATTGATAATTGGCCATGCATTTATCCCAAGAAGACTTTAAAATTCTAAAAATGCAATATTTTGATTTTTAAATTTATTGTTAATGCCATTGCATTTTGAGTGGTGAGAAAAACATAATATTTGAATATGTTAATTGAAGAGAAATACAAGTAATGGACTCAATTGTAGTAAATGCACTTTAGTGGATGGATATTACAAATAGCAATCCCAAGTTTCAATGTTGGGTCAAGCATAAATCTCTTAAAGGGAGTGGGCAACTTCTTATTAGAGTCCATTGCATGCATTTTTTCTTATGTAATATGCTTGCAGACTAAAATTATAGAAATTATTACAAATTGCATTGGGGATTGCATTGGGGCAAGGAGACAATTAAAAAATTCCCAAAATTTAAATTCAACTGATTATTCATAATGGTTTTATCCATAAAAGCTTAAAAAAATTCTACAAATTGTAAAAATGCAATGTTTTGATTTTAAATTCTTTTTTAATGTCATTGCATTTTGAGTGGTGAGAAAAACATAATACTTTAATATGTTAATGAAAAAAATACGAGTAATGGACTCACTTGAATAATATACTTTAATGGATGAATATTATAAGTTAGCAATTCTAAGCTTCAAGGTAGGGTCAAGCATAAATCTCTAGAGGGGAGTGGGCAAACTTCTTTTTGGGGTCCATTGCATGTGCTTTTCTTAAGTAATTATGTTGCAGATTAAAATTATAGAAATCATTAAAATTGCCTTGGGGCAAATGACACAATTAAAAGAATTACAAATTTAAATTCAACTGATTATTCATAATGCTTTTATCCACAGAAATATTTAAAATTTTAAAATTGTAGAAAACATTATATTTGAATAAGTTATTGAAGGNGATTTTTAGTGGATGGATATTACAAATAACAATTCCAAGTTTCAATGTTGGTTCAAACAAAAATCTTTAGAGGTGAGTGGGCAAACTTCTTTTTAGAGTACATTGCATGCACTTTTTCTTAAGTAATATGCTTGCAAACTAAAATTATAGAAATCATTACAAATTGTATTGAGGTAAAAGAGACAATTAAAATAAATACAAAATTTAAATTCAATTGATAGTTGACAATACATTTATCCATAGAAAACTTTAAAATTCTAAAAATTGTAAAAATGCAATGTTTTGATTTTTAATTTTAATGTTAATGCCATTGCATTTTGAGTGGGGAGAAAAACATAATATTTGAATATTTTAATTAAAGAAAATACAAGTAATGAACTCACTTAAATAAAATACACTTTAATAGATGAATATTACAAATAACATTCCCAAACTTTAATGTTGGGTCAAGCAGAAATCTCTAGAGGGAACTGGGTAAACTTCTTTTTAGAGTCCACTGCATGTGCTTTTTCTTAAGTAATATGCTAGCAGACTAAAATTATAGAAATCATTGCAAATTACATTAGGGTAAAGGAGACAATTAAAAAAAATTACAAAATTTCAATTCAACTGATTATTCTTAATACATTTATCCCAAAAAGGCTATAAAATTCTAAAAATTGTAAAAATGCATTGTTTTGAATTTTAAATTTGTTATTAATGCCATTGCATTTTGAGTGGTGAGAGAAACATTATAGTTGAATATGTTAATTGAAGAGAAATACAAGTAATGAACTCAATTGTAGAAAATACACTTTAGTGGAAGAATATTATAAATAGCAATCTCAAACTTCAATGTTGGGTCAAGCATATATCTCTAGAGGGGAGGGGGAAACTTCTTCTTATAGTCCATTGCATTTGTTTTTTCGTCAGTAAAATGCTTACAGACTAAAATTATATAAATCATTATAAGTTGCATTGGAGCAAAGGAGACAATTAAAAAAATTACAAAAATTAAATTCAACTGATAATTGATAATGCATTTATCCCTAGAAGACTTTGAAATTCTAAAAATTGTAAAAATGCAACGTTTTGATTTTTAATTTTATTGTTAATGCCATTGCATTTGGAGTGATGAGAAAAACAAAATATTTGAATATGTTAATTAAAGAAAAATTCAAGTAACGAGCTGACTTCAATAAAATACACTTTAGTAGATGAATATTACAAATAGCAATCCCAACCTACAATATTGGGTCAAGCAAAAATCTCTAGAGGGGAAAAGGTGAACTTTTTTTAGTGTCTATTGCATTTGTTGTTTCTTAAGTAATATGTTTCTACCCAAAAATTAGATAAATCATTTCAAATATCATTAAGGCAAAGGCGACAATTAAAAAAATTGCAAAATTTATGTTCAACAGATTATTGACAATGCATTTACCCCTAAAAGACTTTAAAATTCTAAAAAATGTAAAAATGTAATGTTTTGATTATTAAATTTATTATTAATGCTATAGCATTTTGAGTGGTGCAAAAAATTATAATATTTAAATATGTTAATTGATACAAAATACAAGTAATGAACTCACTTGAAAAAAATACACTTTAGTGGATGGATATTACAAATAACAATCCCAACCTACAATATTGGGTCAAGCATAAATCTCTAGAGGGGAAAAGGTAAACTTTTTTTAGTGTGCCTTGCATTTGTTGTTTCTTAAGTAATATGTTTCTACCCAAAAATTAGATAAATCATTTCAAATTGCATTAAGGCAAAGGAGATAATTAAAAAAATTACAAAATTTATATTCAACAGATTATTGACAATGCATTTACCCCTAAAAGACTTTAAAATTCTAAAAATTTTAAAAATGCAATGTTTTGATTATTAAATTTATTATTAATGTCATTGCATTTTGAGTGGTGAGAAAAACATAATATTTGAATATGTTAATAGAAGAAAAATACAAGTAACAGACTCACTTAAATAAAATACACTTTAGTGGATGAATATTATAAGTATCAATCCGAAGCTCCAATGTTGGGTTAAGTATATATCTCTAGAAGGGCGGGGAAACTTCTTATTTTTATCCATTGCATTTGTTTTTTCTTTGGTAATAGGCTTGGAGACTAAAATTATAGAAATCATCACAAATTGCATTGGGGCAAAGGAGACAATTAAAAAAATTACAAAATTTAAATTCAACTAATTATTCACAATGCTTTTATCTGTAGAAAACTTTAAAATTCTAAAAATTGTAAAAATGCAATGTTTTCATTTTTAAAATTATTGTTAATGTCATTACATTTTGAGTGGTGAGAAAAACATAATATTTAAATATGTTAATTGAAGAGAAATACAAGTAATGGACTCAATTGTAGAAAATACATTTTAGTGGAAGAATATTATAAATAGAAATCTCAAGTTTAAAGGTTGGGTCAACCATATATCTCTAGAGGGGGGCAAGAAACTTCTTATTATAGTCCATTGAATTTGTTTTTTTCTTAAGTAATTTGCTTGCATACTGAACTTCTAGAAATCATTACAAATTGCTTTGGGGCAAAGGAGACAATTAAAAAAATTGCAAAATTTAAATTCAACTGATAATTAATAATGCATTTATCCCTAAAAGACTGTAAAATTTTAAAAATTGTAAAAATGCAACGTTTTGATCTTTAAATTTATTGTTAATGCCATTGCATTTTGAGTGGTGAGAAAAACATAATATTTGTATATGTTAATTGAAGAAAAATGCAAGTAATGAACTCACTTGAATAAAATATACTTTAGTGGATGGATATTACAAATATTAATCCCAAGCTTCAATGTTGGGTCAAGTATAAATCTCTAGAAGAGAGTGGGCAAACGTCTTTTAAAGTCCATTGCATGTGATTTTTCTTAATTAATATGTTTGTAGACTAAAATTATAGCAATCATTAGAAATTGCTTTGGGGTAAAGGAGAGAAGTAAAAAAATTACAAAATTTAAATTCAACTGATTATTCACAATGCTTTTTTGCATAGAAAACTTTAAAATTCTAAAAATTGTAAAAGTGCAATGTTTTGATTATTAAATTTATTATTAATGTCATTGCATTTTGAGTGGTGAGAAAAACATAATATTTGAATATGTTAATAGAAGAAAAATACAAGTAATGGACTCACTTAAATAAAATACACTTTAGTGGATGAATATTATAAGTATCAATCCCAAGCTCCAATGTTGGGTCAAACATATATCTCTAGAAGGGCGGGGGAAACTTCTTATTTTTGTCCATCGCATTTGTTTTTTCTTTGGTAATATGCTTGCAGACTAAAATTATAGAAATCATTACAAATTGCATTGGGACAAAGGAGACAATTAAAAAAATTACAAAATTTAAATTCAACTAATTATTCACAATGCTTTTATCTGTAGAAAACTTTAAAATTCTAAAAATTGTAAAAATGCAATGTTTTCATTTTTAAAATTATTGTTAATGCCATTACATTTTGAGTGGTGAGAAAAATATAATATTTGAATATGTTAATTGAAGAGAAATACAAGTAATGGACTCAATTGTAGAAAATACACTTTAGTGGAAGAATATTATAAATAGCAATTCCAAGTTTAATGGTTGGGTTAACCATATATCTCTGGGGGGGCGAGAAACTTCTTATTATAGTCCATTGAATTTGTTTTTTCTTAAGTAATTTGCTTGCATACTGAACTTCTAGAAATCATTACAAATTGCTTTGGGGCAAATGAGACAATTAAAAAAATTACAAAATTTAAATTCAACTGATAATTGATAATGCATTTATCCCTAAAAGACTGTAAAATTCTAAAAATTGTAAAAATGCAACGTTTTGATCTTTAAATTTATTGTTAATGCCATTGCATTTTGAGTGGTGAGAAAAACATAATATTTGTATATGTTAATTGAAGAAAAATACAAGTAATGAACTCACTTGAATAAAATATACTTTAGTGGATGGATATTACAAATAGTAATCCCAAACTTCAATGTTGGGTCAAGCATAAATCTCTAGAAGAGAGTGGGCAAACGTCTTTTAAAGTCCATTACATGCGCTTTTTAAAATAATTTGTTTGCAAACTAAAATTATAGCAATCATTAGAAATTGCTTTGGGGTAAAGGAGAGAAGTAAAAAAATTACAAAATTTAAATTCAACTGATTATTCACAATGATTTTTTTCCGTAAAAAACTTTAAAATTCTAAAAATTGTAAAAATGCAATGTTTTGATTATTAAATTTATTGTTAATGCCATAGCATTTTGAGTGGTGAGAAAAACATAATATTTGAATATGTTAATTGATAAAAAATACAAGTAATGAACTCACTTGAAAAAAATACACTTTAGTGGATGGATATTACAAATAGTAATCCCAAACTACAATGTTGGGTCAAATATAAATCTCTAGAGGGGAGTGGGCAAACTTCTTTTTAAAGTCCATTGTTTGCAGACTAAAATTATAGAAATCATTAGAAATTGCATTGAGGTAAATGAGACAATTAAAAAAGTTACAAAATTTAAATTCAACTGCTTATTCATAATGCTTTTTTTCGGTAAAAAACCTTAAAATTCTAAAATTTGTAAAAATGCAATGTTTTGATTATTAAATTTATTGTTAATGTCATTGCATTTTGAGTGGAGACAAAAATATAATATTTGAATATTCTAATTGAAGAAAAATACAAGTAATGAACTCACTTGAATAAAATACACTTTAGTGGATGGATATTACAAATAGTAATCCCAAGCTTCAATGTTGGGTCAAGCATAAATCTCTAGAGGGGAGTGGGCAAACTTCTTTTTAGAGTCCTTTGCATTCGCTTTTTTTTAAGGAATATGTTTGCAGATTAAAATTATAGAAATCATTACAAATTGCCTTGGGGCAAAGGAAACAATTTAAATTCAACTAATTATTGACAATGCATTTATCCCTAGAAGTCATTAAAATTCTAAAAATTGTAAAACTGCAATGTTTTGGTTTTTAAGTTTATTGTTAATGTCATTGCATCTTGAGTAGTGAGAAAAACATAATATTTGAATATGTTAATTGAAGAAAAATACAAGTAATGGACTCACTTGAATAAAATACACTTTAGTGGATGAATATTATAAATAGCAATCCCAAACTTCAATGTTGGGTCAAGTATAAATGAAGTTCCCAACTTCACCCTAGGATCTACTAGTTTGTGATACTGAGAGGGGGGGTGAATCAGTATCACCACAATTCACAATTCGCAGGAAAGTGAACAACTTCAATCTCTTCTTAAAAGCGAACTCTTTCTCAGATTCAACTAAGGTAGATCTATTGCTACCTACTAATCACAATAGTCCCCAAAGTCACCTTTCAGACACCTTGCCTAATAGACAATTCGGATGTTCTTGTTTAGGTCTTCGTTAGGTTATGGGTTGGCTGATACTTTAGCTGCGTTCACAACTCAATTCAAAACACAGAACGTAAAGCAAATTAAGGACACACGAGATTTACGTGGTTCCGTCAACGTGACGTACATCCACGGTGGTAGGGACTCTCCCTTACCGAGACTATCCACTATACTTGAGAATTCCAGTTACAATGGATGTCTTAATCTTCTGCTCCTTTCATTATTGCAATTACTAAGCAAGTACAATACAAAGAGTGTCACTTACTGTGTCTACCCTTCGTCTAGCTTGTCTTGCCTCTGTTGAATTGAAAGGCTGCTCCACTGCCGCTTAGAAGTTCACCGCAACGCTCTCTAACCTCTCTTGAAGAAATCTAGAAATACGTTGAGTTCTTTCCGATG
This sequence comes from Bruguiera gymnorhiza, assembly GCA_020883675.1. Lineage (NCBI taxonomy): Eukaryota > Viridiplantae > Streptophyta > Magnoliopsida > Malpighiales > Rhizophoraceae > Bruguiera > Bruguiera gymnorhiza. The sequence continues at coordinate 33,737 of JAIRCJ010000426.1, read as the reverse complement.
CTTCGCCAAATTCCTTCTCTAGGTTGTCTCACACAGCTCCTGCTTTCACCGTCTCAAGGTTTCACAGCTTGCACTCAAGCTTCTGGTCTGCCGTTTCACGTCTCACGGCCTGCCCCACGCTTCTGATCAGTCACGCCGTTGCACGTTCTGGTCTCACGCTCCTGGTCTGCTGTTTCACGTCTCTTGGCCTGCCTTACACTACTGGTTTTTCTGGTTCACGTCTCTTGCCCTGCCTCACGCTTCTAGTCTGCTGTCTTCTCTTCCGGGTGGTCTCACGGATACCAGGTCTGCTGTCTTCTCTTCCGGGTGGTCTGTTTCTTATTTCTCCTCTTGCTGGTTGTGCGTTTCTGGTTTGGTTGCAGGATGTGTTTCTGGTTTGCTTGCAGGAGGCGTTTCTAGTTTGCCTGCAGGATGTATTTCTGGTTTGCTTGCAGGACGTGTTTCTGGTTTGCTTGCAGGACGTGTTTCTGGTTTGCTTGCAGGAGGTTGCACGTTCTGGTTTGCTCTCCCGGTGGTGACGTTTCTGGTTTGCTCTCCTGGTGGTGTTGTTTCTGATCTCTTGCCGTTCTGCTCTCTCTTCCTTTTGGCCGGTTGCTGTAGGGTTGCTGTTTATTCAATTGTGTTGGCCCTCTGCCCTAGTTTTGTCTTCTAAGGCCTTTATATACTCTCCTCCATGAAACCCTAATAAGGCTTACATGGCAGATTTACGTTCTTGCCCTTACGCGGCGGATTTACTTTCTTGCCCTTCCATGTGACTTTACTGCCCTTCCATGTGACTTTACTCTCTTGCACACTTAACCCTAGTTGACAACAATTACAACCCATACAAGGCTGTGGGAACAACAATCTCCCCCTTTGTAATTGTTGGCAACATTCATAACAAAAGCCATTATACAACAGTCTTTCATAATCTTCTTAGAGTAATAATCCAGAAGCAGATGGATTACAACTCCGCCTAAATATGCACTCCCCCTTCCTTAACAGCTCCCCTTGCACTGTTACTTCTCTCCCCCTTTGCCAACTAATTACAAATCTGAAAAACTTGCAAAGTAGAGATGGAGGATTCACCTGATTTTCAGGCTTGAGGAGGCATTCGCACAGAGAGACTCATTCTATGCTTTTCAAATAGCTCTGTGGACAGAGATTTAGTTAGATCTTGTGTAGCCTCTTCAACAGATTTAGGTTCAACTTGTGAGAGTAAAGTAGTAGCTCCCACAATTCTTCTTCTTGTTGTAACTCCTGCTGATGGGTCACCTATAATCTGATTTTCTTGATGAGCACTGGTCCACATTTTCTTTGTCTTTCTCTCTTGCACAGTCTTAGTTGCAAGAGAATCTCCTTCTTCATCTTCAGACTCACTCTTCTCTGAGTCTGAACTTACTTCTTTTCCCACTTCTTCATGTTGGTCAGATTCTTCATCTATCTTGAAGTCATCTTCTTCACTATCCTCAGCTTCTCCATTATGCGTTGTTTTCCAGTTTTCATCTATTCTCACATCACTGGAAGTGACCACTTTTCCCAGTTTATGTAGAAAAACTCTGTAACCTTTTGTCTTTGCTAAGTATCCCACAAAGATGCCTTCATCTGACCTAGCATGGAATTATCCCAAGTTTTGCTCCTTGTTCTTCACAAAACATGGGCTGCCAAAGATTCTAAGATACTTGGCTGTTGGCTTCTTCCCACTCCATAGCTCATATGGAGTCTTATCAGTAGTGGGCCTTAGTGAAACTCTATTCAATAGGTGCACGGCTGTAAATGTTGCTTCTGTCCAAAATCTTGTGTGAAGCTTGGATTCCAGCAGTAGAGTTCTTGCCATTTCAACCACAGCTCTATTTTTCCTCTCTACCACCCCGTTCTGTTGAGGAGTTCTTGCTGCTGCCATCTGATGGTGAATTCCATGCTTCTCAAGGTAATCTTCAAAAACTCCATTTGTGAATTCAGTGCCTTGATCTGACCTCAATACTTTGATCTTCTTTCCACTCTCATTTTCAGCGAATCTTCTGTATCTCTTGAAGCATTTCAAAACTTCTGACTTATGTGTGAGGTGCATGATGCAGGTCCTTCTGGAATAATCATCAACAAACAAGATGAAGTACCTCTCACCATTCAACCCTTTTGTTCTCATCGGCCCACACAAATCAGTATGCACAATGTCAAGCACTGCTTCAGAACTGACCTCTTTGGTCTTATACTGCTTTCTGACCTGTTTTCCTTTAGAGCATGCTGAGCAGACATACTCCCTCTCTCTCTTAGGGTCTGGAATGTCTCTGATTGCATGAGTAGTGGTCAGCTTCCTCATGTTCTTCTGTGTTAAGTGTCCCAGCCTCCGATGCCAGAGTTGATTTTCTTCTTCTTTTATAAGTAAACAGCTGTTTGTCTTGTCCTCATCAATTACATATAAATTTCCAGCTGTTCTTTTCCCAGCTGCAACAGTATTGCCTTCTTTACTCTTTACTTGGCAACCTGTTTTTGTGAATATCACTTTATGGTCTTCATTGCATAGTTGGCTGACAGATGCTAGATTATATCTGAGTCCTTCAACATGCAGAACATCTTTCAGCTTTCCTTTTCCAATATTTACTAACCCTTGACCACTGATGTTGAGTGAATCATCATTGCCAAACTTGACTCTGCCTTCTCTTGACTTGTTTAGCTTTGACAATTTTCTCTTGTCTCCCGTCATGTGTGAAGTGCATCCACTGTCAAGGATCCACTGCTTATCCTTGTAGTCAGCTTTGAGTGCAATTTCAGCTATATTAGACACCTCCCTTTTAGCTTTATATTCCTTCTTTTGAATTGGCTGGAAGATAGCTTTCTCCTTTTTCTCAGCTTTGACTACACCGCTTGTTTTCACTATGCCATTGAGTGCCTTCTCTTGCTCAGGGAGAAGTGTCATGCATCTCTTGGCATTATGGTCATCCTGCCCACACCTTTCACACTGTTCCAAGTCTCCCAATATAGCAAACTTGTTCTTTGAAACCACTGGTTTGGGCTTCCACCAACAATCCTTGTCAGTGTGTCCTTGCTTTTTACAGTATGTGCAAGAACTCACGACAGGTGTTCTCCTCTGAATTTTGTATTGTCTCCCCCTGTATACAGCATCATATCTTCTCAAGTTGGAGACATATACTGGCCTTCTCCACCAGCAGTTACTTGCCTTATGACCCCAAACTCCACAATAAAGACAGTGACCTTGAAACTGCCTCTTCTTGGGTCTAATCACAGCTTGTTTTCTTTTGTTCATTACTTGCTGTGTAGGCAACGTGGCTGGCTTCTTTGCTTGTGTGGCTTTCATTTCAGCTACCTTTTTCTCCTTCTTCTGTTCAGCCATAGCCCTTTGCTGGCTGATCTTCTTTTCTTCATTTTTGTTTGCCACCCTAGGTTGCTTCTTCAAATCCTCTTTATTCTCAGCTATCTTCTCCTGAGTCACAACCTTCTCTTTCAACTTCTGTGGCACATTCTTATTATCTTTAGGCAATGCAGCCTCAGATTGCTGCACTTTCTCTTCATTCTTCTTTTCTCTTGCAGAACTTGTTTCTCCTATCATTTCAAGCTTCTGCACGTTCTCTTCACTCCTTTTGAGTTGTTGCTGAAGTCTCAGCAACTCTATCTCCATTTCTTCAATTGTTGAAGTCCTTGAGCCAAGCTCCATAGTAAGGTCTTCACATATTTTGATATGTTCTTCAAATCTTCTCTTCAAGTCAATATGTTCAGCCCTTATTTCATCCTTTTGACTTTCAGCTTCCTCAGACTTTGCTTCAACTTGTTTTATGTGGGCCTCCAACCTTCTTATGGTTCTGCCCCTTCTGATTATCTCCTTTGAAGCTGCTTCCAACTCAGCTTCAAGATCTGGTTCTTCTTCATCAACCTCCTCTTCCTCTTCAGAGGTTGAACTACCACCTTGAGCTGATGCCATAAAGGCATGCTCATTTGATGAGTCTACATCTTCCTCCTCATCGGCTTCTTTTGTCTGGCTCACATAACTCTTGAATGAGCCTCTCTTCTTCTTCTGTGGGCTAGCAGTCTTCTTACTGGACTTCCTTGACTTGAAAGATGGTCTTCTCCAATTTGAATTCTGCTCATCATCACCATCTTCATCTTCATCATCAAGTTTCACTTTGCACTGAGAAGCAAAGTGTCCAGTCTGTCCACAACGATAACATCTCAAGGACAACTGTCCTTTTCCTTTCTTAGACCCCCTTTTGAATTTCCTTGTGAAGTATGCCAACACTTCACCTTCACTTTCTTCCTCATCATCATCATCATCCTCCCTGGATGATTCTTCCTCTTTTTTTATCTTCAAGTGTTTCATAGCTTTGAAAGTTGCCTCCTTTGATACCTTTGATGTTGAGGAGCTCTCAATTGACTTTATTCTCATCTCATATGCAATGAGATTGCACTGGAGATCATGTAGAGACATAGAATTGAGATCTCTACTCTCCTCTATGGCTGCCACCTTTGAGGCAAACCTCTCAGGCAGAATTCTCAGAATTTTCTTCACAATAGATGAGTCCTTCTTGTTCTTCCCATGACTTCTAAGATCGTTTACAGCATCAATAACCCTGGTGAAGAACTCTTGGACTGTCTCATTTTTCTGCATTCTGAGAGATTCATATCTCTCCTTGAAAACTTGAAGCTTGGCCTCCTTCATTCTGCCATCACCTTCATAGACTTTCTGCAATCTGTCCCATATCTCCTTGGCAGATTTGCAGTCCATAACTTTAGCATATTCAGCATCTGTCAATGCTGAAATGATGACATTTGAGGCCTTCCCATTTATCTCAAACTGTCTTAATTCCTCTGGGGTTGGATCTTTACCTTCTTCTGGAGGCTCAAAACCCTCCTGTACAGATTTCACCACGTTCATGCCCATGGTTGCAAATACCACCTGCATTCTCGCTCTCCACATATGGTAGTTGGTTCCGTTGAAGATTGGAACCTTCTTGCTGTAAGTAGTGCTGGTGCTGGTACTGGCGTCCATTTCTCAGTATGCTAAATAAGTTAAAACTTCTGGAGCTCTTCAAACTAGTACACCAAGCTGTTAAGCTTTATCTTGGTGAACCTGTGCTCTGATACCAATTGAAGTTCCCAACTTCACCCTAGGATCTACTAGTTTGTGATACTGAGAGGGGGGGTGAATCAGTATCACCACAATTCACAATTCGCAGGAAAGTGAACAACTTCAATCTCTTCTTAAAAGCGAACTCTTTCTCAGATTCAACTAAGGTAGATCTATTGCTACCTACTAATCACAATAGTCCCCAAAGTCACCTTTCAGACACCTTGCCTAATAGACAATTCGGATGTTCTTGTTTAGGTCTTCGTTAGGTTATGGGTTGGCTGATACTTTAGCTGCGTTCACAACTCAATTCAAAACACAGAACGTAAAGCAAATTAAGGACACACGAGATTTACGTGGTTCCGTCAACGTGACGTACATCCACGGTGGTAGGGACTCTCCCTTACCGAGACTATCCACTATACTTGAGAATTCCAGTTACAATGGATGTCTTAATCTTCTGCTCCTTTCATTATTGCAATTACTAAGCAAGTACAATACAAAGAGTGTCACTTACTGTGTCTACCCTTCGTCTAGCTTGTCTTGCCTCTGTTGAATTGAAAGGCTGCTCCACTGCCGCTTAGAAGTTCACCGCAACGCTCTCTAACCTCTCTTGAAGAAATCTAGAAATACGTTGAGTTCTTTCCGATGCTTCGCCAAATTCCTTCTCTAGGTTGTCTCACACAGCTCCTGCTTTCACCGTCTCAAGGTTTCACAGCTTGCACTCAAGCTTCTGGTCTGCCGTTTCACGTCTCACGGCCTGCCCCACGCTTCTGATCAGTCACGCCGTTGCACGTTCTGGTCTCACGCTCCTGGTCTGCTGTTTCACGTCTCTTGGCCTGCCTTACACTACTGGTTTTTCTGGTTCACGTCTCTTGCCCTGCCTCACGCTTCTAGTCTGCTGTCTTCTCTTCCGGGTGGTCTCACGGATACCAGGTCTGCTGTCTTCTCTTCCGGGTGGTCTGTTTCTTATTTCTCCTCTTGCTGGTTGTGCGTTTCTGGTTTGGTTGCAGGATGTGTTTCTGGTTTGCTTGCAGGAGGCGTTTCTGGTTTGCCTGCAGGATGTATTTCTGGTTTGCTTGCAGGACGTGTTTCTGGTTTGCTTGCAGGACGTGTTTCTGGTTTGCTTGCAGGAGGTTGCACGTTCTGGTTTGCTCTCCCGGTGGTGACGTTTCTGGTTTGCTCTCCTGGTGGTGTTGTTTCTGATCTCTTGCCGTTCTGCTCTCTCTTCCTTTTGGCCGGTTGCTGTAGGGTTGCTGTTTATTCAATTGTGTTGGCCCTCTGCCCTAGTTTTGTCTTCTAAGGCCTTTATATACTCTCCTCCATGAAACCCTAATAAGGCTTACATGGCAGATTTACGTTCTTGCCCTTACGCGGCGGATTTACTTTCTTGCCCTTCCATGTGACTTTACTGCCCTTCCATGTGACTTTACTGCCCTTCCATGTGACTTTACTCTCTTGCACACTTAACCCTAGTTGACAACAATTACAACCCATACAAGGCTGTGGGAACAACAATAAATCTCTAGAAAGGATTGGGCAAACTTCTTTTTAAAATCCATTACATTTGTTTGATCCTAAGAAATATGTTTGTGCCCAAAAATTAGATAAATCATTTCAAATTGTATTGTGGTAGAGGAGACAATTAAAAAAATTAAAAAATTTAAATTTAACTGATTATTAACAATGCATTTATCCCTAGAAGTCTTTAAAATTCTAAAAATTGTAAAAATGTAATGTTTTGGCTTTTAAATTTATTGTTAATGTCATTGCATCTTGAGTGGTGAGAAAAACATAATATTTGGATATGTTAATTGAAGAAAAATATAAGTAATGGACTCACTTGGATAAAATACACTTTAGTGGATGAATATTATAAATACTAATCTCAAGTTCTAATGTTAGGTCAAGTATATATGTCTAAAGGAGAAACTTCTTATTGAAGTCCATTTCATTTGCTTTTCTTAAGTAATATTTTGTAGACAAAAATTATAGAAATCATTACAAATTGCATTATGGTAAGTGAGACAATTAAAAAAATTACAAAATTTAAATTTAACATATTATTGACAATGAATTTATCCTTGGAAGACTTTAAAATTCTAAAAATTGTAAAAATGCAATGTTTTGATTTTGAAATTTATTATGAATGTCATTGCATTTTGAGTGGTGAGAAAAAGATAATATTTAAGTATGTTAATTAAAGAAAAATTTAGGTAATGGACTCACTCGAACAAAATACACTTTAGTGGATGAATATTATAAATGACAATCACAAGTTTTAATGTTGTGTCAAGCATAAATCTTTGAACGGGAGTGGCAAAACTTCTTATTAGAGCACATTACATTTGTTTTTTCTTAAGTAATATGTTTGCAGATAAAAATTATAGAAATCATTAAAAATTGCATTGTGGCAATGGAGACAATTAAAAACATTACAACTTTTAAATTTAACTGATTATTGACAATGTATTTATCCCTATAAGACTTTAAAATTCTAAAAATTGTGAAAATGCAAAGTTTTGATTTTTAAATTTATTGTTAATGTTTTGAGTGCTAAGAAAAAGATAATATTTGGATATGTTAAATGAAGAAAAATACAAGAAATTGACTCACTTGAATAAAATACACTTTGGTGGATGAATATTACAAATAACAATCCTAAACTTCAATGTTGGGTCAACCATAAATCTTTAGAGGGGAGTGGGAAAAATTTTCATTAGAGTTCATTGCATTTGCTTTTTTTTAAGTAATATGTTTGCAAACAAAAATTATAGAAATAATAACAAATTGCATTGTGTCAAAGGAAACAATTAATAAAATTACAAAATTTAAATTCCACTAATTATTAATAATGAAATTATTCCTACAAAACTTTAAAATTATAAAACTTTTAAAAATGCGATGTTTTAATTTTTAAATTTGTTCTTAATGTCATTTCATTTTGAATGGTAAGATAAACATAATATTTGAATATGTTAATTGAACAAAAATACAAGTAATGGACTCAATTGAATAAAATAGACATTTGTGGAAAAATATTACAAATAGCAATCGCAAGTTTCAATGTTGGGTCAAACATAAATCATTAGAGGGGAGTGGGAAAATTTCTTATCTGAGTCCATTGCATTCACTTTTTCTTAAGTAATTTGTTTGCGGATTAAAATTATAAAAATCATTACAAATTGCATTATGGTGAAGGAGACAATTAAAATAAAAAAAAAATCAAATTCAACTAATTATTGACAATGCATTTATCCCTAGAAGTCATTAAAATTCTTAAAATTAAAAAACAAAATGCAATGTTTTGATTTTTTAATATATTGTTAACACCATTACATTTAGATGACACAAAAAACATAATATTTAAATATGTTAATTGAAGAAAAGTACAAGTAATGCACTCACTTCAATAAAATACACTTTGGTCCATGAATATTAGAAATAACAATCCCAACCTTCAATGTTGGGTCAAGTATAAATCTTTAGAGGGGAGTGAAAAACTTCTTATTAGAGTCCATTGCATTTGCTTTTTCTTAACTAATATGTTTGAACCCAAATTAAAAAAATTACAAATTTGAAATTTAACTGATTATTGACAATGCATTTATCTATAGAAAGCTTTAAAATTATAAAAATTGTAAAAATGCAATGTTTCATTTTTAAATTTACTGTTAATGCCATTGCATTTTGTGTGCGAGAAAAACATAATATTTAAATATGTTAATTAAAGAAAAATACAAGTAATGGACTCACTAGAATAAAATGCACTATAGTGGATTAATAATATAAATAAGAATCCAAAACTTCAATGTTGGGTCAAACATAAATCTCTAAAGTGGAGTGGAGAAACTTCTTCATAGAGTCCATTGCATTTTCTTTTGCTTAAGTAATATGTTTGCAGACTAAAATTATAGAAATTATTACAAATTGCATTGTGACAAAGGAGACAGTGAAACAAATTACAAAATTTAAATTCAAATGATTATTAACAATGCATTCATTCCTAGAAGACTTTAAAATTCTAAAAATTGTAAAAATACAATGTTTTGAATTTTAAATTTATTGTTAATGTCACTGCATTTTAAGTGGTGGGAAAAACATAATATTTGAATTTGTTAATTGAAGTAAAATACAAGTAATGGACTCACTTGAATAAAATATAGTTTAACGGATGAATATTATAAATAGCAAACCCAAGTTTTAATTTTGGGTCAGGCATAAATCTTTAGAGGGGAATGGGAAAACATCTTATTAGAATCCATTACATTTGCTTTTTCTTAAGTAATATGTTTGTACACAAAAATTAGATAAATCATTTCAAATTGCATTAAGGAAAAGGAGATAATTAAAAAAATTACAAAATTGAAATTTAACTAATTATTGGCAATGCATTTATCCCTAAAAGGTTTTAAAATTATAAAAATTGTAAAAATGTAATGTTTTTGTTTTTAAATTTATTGTTAATGCCATTGCATTTTGTGTGGTGAGAAAAACATAATATTTGAATATGTTAATTGAAAAAAAATACAAGTAATGGACTCACTAAAATAAAATGCACTATAGTGGATTAATAATATAAATAGGAATCTGAAACTTTAATGTTGAGTCAAATATAAATCTCTAAAGTGGAGTGGAGAAACTTCTTAATAGAATCCATTGCATTTGCTTTATTTTAAGTAATATGTTTGCAAATTAAAATTATAGAAATCATTACAAATTGCATTGTGACAAAGGAGATAGTGAAAAAGATTACAAAATTTAAATTCAAATGATTATTGACAATGCATTCATCCCTAAAAGACTTTAAAATTCTAAAAATTGTAAAAATGCAATGTTTTGAATTTTAAATTTATTGTTAATGCCACTATATTTTGAGTGGTGAGAAAAACATAATATTTGAATTTGTTAATTGAAGTAAAATACAAGTAATGAACTCACTTGAATAAAATATAGTTTAATGGATGAATATTATAAATAGCAAACCCAAGCTTTAATTTTGGGTCAAGCATATATCTCTAAAGGGGATTGGGGAAACATCTTATTAGAATCCATTGCATTTTCTTTTTCTTAAGTAATATGTTTGTATACAAAAATTAGATAAATCATTTCAAGTTCCATTGTGACAATAGAGACAATTGAAAAAATTACAAACTTTAAATTAAACTGATTGTTGACAATGCATTTATCCCTAGACAACTTTAAAATTGTAAAAGTTGTAAAAAGGGAATGTTTCAATTTTTAAATTTATTGTTAATGCCCTTGCATTTGAGTGGTGAGAAAAACATATTATTTTAATATGTTAATTGAAGAGAAATACAAGTAATGGGTTCAATTGTAGAAAATACACTTTAGTGGAAAAATATTATAAATAGCAATCCCAAACTTTAATGTTGGGTCCATTGCTTTTGCTTTTTCTTAAGTAATATGTTTGCAAACTAAAATTATATAAATCATTAAAAATTGCATTCTGACAAAGGAGACAATTAAAAAATTTACAAAATTTAAATTTAACTGATTATTGACAATGTATTTATCCCTAGAAGACATTAAAATTCTAAAAATTAAAAAAGGCAAATTTTGATTTTTTTAATATATTATTAATGCCATTGCAATTTGAATGACGTGAAAAACATATTATTTGAATATGTTAGTTGAACAAAAATACAAGTAATGGACTCAATTGTATAAAATACACTTTAGTGGATGAATATTATAAATAGAAATCTCAAGCATCAATATTGGGTCAAGCATATATCTCTAGAAGAGATTAGAGAAACTTCTTATAAGAGTCCATTGCATTTTCTTTTTCTTAAGTAATATGTTTGCAAACTAAAATTATAGAAATCATTACAAATAGCATTATGGCAAAGGAGATAGTGAAAAAAATAACAAAATCTAAATTCAACTGATTATTGCAAATGCATTTATTCCTAAAAGACATTAAAATTCTAAAAACTGTAAAAATATAATGTTTTGAATTTTAAATTTATTGTTAATGCCATTGCATTTTAAGTGGAAAGAAAACCATAATATTTGAATATGTTAATTGAAGTAAAATACAAGTAATGGACTCACTTGAATAAAATACAATTTAGTAGATGAATATTATAAATAGCAATCCCAAACTTCAAGGTTGGGTCAAGCATAAATCTTTAGAGGGCAGTGGGGAAACTTCTTATTAGAGTCCATTGCATTTGCTTTTTCTTAGGTAATATGTTTGTAGCCAAAAATTATTCAAATTGCATTGTGGCAAAAGATACGATTAAAAAAATTATAAAATTTAAATTCAATTGATTATTGACAATGCATTTAACCTTAAAAGATTTTAAGACTATAAAAATTGTAAAAGATCAATGTTTTGATTTTTAAATTTATTGTTAATGCCATTGCATTTTGAGTAGTGAGAAAAACGTAATATTTGAATATGTTAATTGAAGAAAAACACAAGAAATGGACTCAATTGTATAAAATAGACTTTAGTGGATGAATATTATAAATAGCAATCTCAAACTTCAAAGTTGGGTCAAACATATATCTCTAGAGGAGAGTGGGGAAACTTCTTACTAGAGTCCATTGAATTTGCCTTTCCTCAACTAATATGTTTGTAACCAAAAATTAGAAAAATCATTTCAAATTACTTTGTGGTGAAGGAGACAATGAAAAAAATTACAAAATTTTGACTTCAACTAATTATTGAAAATACATTTATCCCCAGAAGACTTTAAAATTCTTAAAATTGGGAAAATGGAATATTCCGATTTTTTTCATATATTGTTAATGTCATTGCATTTTGAGTGATGCAAAAAACATATTATTTGAATATGTCAATTGAACAAAAATACAAGTAATTGACTCAATTGTATAAAATACACTTTAGGGGATAAATATTTTAAATAGCAATCCCAAGCATAAATGTTGGGTCACACATATATCATTATAAGGAGTAGAGAAACTTCTTACTAGAGTTCATTGCATTAGTTTTTTCATAACTAATATGTTTGTACACAAAAGTTAGATAAATAATTTCAAATTGCATTGTGGCAAAAGAGATAATTAAAAAAATTCAAAAATTTAAATTCAATTGATTATTGACAATGCATTTATCCCTAGAAGACTTTAAAATTCTAAAAATTAGGGAAAATGGAATGATTTAATTTTTTTCATATATTGTTAATGTCATTGCATTTTGGATGATGTGAAAAACATAATATTTGAATATGTTAATTCAACAAAAATACAAGTAATTAACTCAATTGTATAAAATACACATTAGTGGATGAATATTATAAACAACAATCCCAAGTTTAAATGTTGGGTCAAGCATATATCTTTATAAGTGAGTGGTGAAACTTCTTATTAGAGTTCATTGCATTTGCTTTTTCATAACTAATATGTTTGTTCATAAAAATTAGATAAATCATTTCAAATTGCATTGTGACAAGGGAAAAAATTAAAAAAGTTACAAAAGTTTAATTCAATTGATTATTAATAATGTATTTATTGCTAGAAAACATCAAAATTGTAAAAATTGAGAAAAATGCAATGTTTTGATTTTTCAATATATTGTTAATGTCATTGAATTTTGAATGGTGCGAAAAATATAATATTTGAATATCTTAATTTCACAAAAATACAAGTAATGGACACAATTGTACAAAATACACTTTAATAGATGAATGTTATAAATAGCAATCCCAAGATTAAATGTTGGGTCAAGCATATCTCTCTATAGCGAAGTAGGGAAACTTCTTATTAGAGTCCATTACATTTGCTTTTTCTTAAGTAATATGTTTGTACACAGAAATTAGATAAATCATTTCAAATTCTATTGTGGCAAAAGAGGCAATTAAAAAAATTACAAAATTTAAATTCAACTAATTATTGTCAATGTATTTATCCCTAGAAGACTTTAAAATTATATAATTGTAAAAATACAATGTTTTGATTTTTAAATTTATTGTTAATGTCATTATAGTTTGAGTGGTGAGAAAAACATAATATTCAAATATATTAATTGAAGAAAAATACAAGTAATGGACTTAATGGTATAAAATACACTTTAGGGGACGAGTATTATAAATAACAATCCTAAGTTTCAAAGTTGGGTCAAGTATATATCTTTAAAGGGGAGTGAGAAAAATTTCTTCTTAGAGTCCATTGCATTTGCTTTTTCTTAAGTAATATATTTGCAGGTCAAAATTATAGAAATCATTACAAATTGCATTGTCCCAAATGAGACAATTAAAAAATTTACAAAATTTAAATTCAATTGATTATTGACAATTCATTTATTCATAAAAGACTTTAAAATTCTAAAAATTGGAAAAAATGGATTGTTTTGATTTTTTAATATATTGTTAATGTTATTGCATTTAAAATGGCGTGTAAAATATAATATTCGAATATATTGATTGAACAAAAATACAAGTAATGGACTCAATTGCATAAAATACACTTTTGTGGATAAATATTATTAATAGCAATCCCAAACTTAAATGTTCGGTCAAGCATATACATCTAGAGGGGAGTGGGGATACTTCTTGTTAGAGTCCATTGCATTTGCTTTTTTTTTTTTTTTTAAGTAATGTGTTTGTATACAAAAATTAAATAAATCATTTGAAGTTGCATTGTGGCAAAGGAGACAATTAAAAAATTTACAAAATTTAGATTCAACTAATAATTGACAATGCATTTATCCCTAGAAGATTCTAAAATTGTAAAAATGCAATGTTTTAATTTTTAAATTTATTGTTAATGTCATTGCATTTTGAGAGGTGAGAAAAACATAATATTCAAATATGTTAATTGAATAAAAATACGAGTCATGGATTCAATTGTATAAAATACACTTTAGTGGATGACTATTATAAATAGCAATCCGAAGTTTCAAAGTTAGGTTAAGTATATATCTCTCGAAGGGAGTGGGAAAACTTCTTTTTAAAGTCTATTGCATTTGCTTTTTCTTAAGAAATATATTTATAGACAAAAATTAGATAAATCATTTCAAATTGCATTGTGGCAAAGGATATAATTAAAAAATTACAAAATTTAAATTCAAATGATTATTGATGATACATTTATCCCTATAAAACTTTAAAATTGTAAACATTGTAAAAAAGTAATGTTTTGATTTTTAAATTTATTTTTAAAGTCATTGCATTTTGAGTGGTGAGAAAAACGTAATATTCGAATATGTTAATTGAAGAAAAATTCAAGTAATGGACTCAACAATGGCTCCTATTCAATGATGGCTCAGATCTTTGCCTCCTCCATATGTACTTATCCTTTCTCGACAATGTGCCCCAACAATGGCACTTCCTTTTGGGCAAAGGCACATTTCTTGCGCTTGACGTATAAGTCATTCTTGTCTAAGACATGGAAAACTTGTCTAAGGTGCTCAATTTGCTCCTCGAGCATCCAGCTGTACACCATAATATCGTCAAGGTAAACTACTACAAATTGATCTAGGAATGGGTGCAATACCTTGTTCATAAGAGTGCAGAATGTGGCCATAAGCTGCTACAATTTCCACTTTTTTGTGTTATTAACGTCTAATTATGTCTTTTTGCCACACCATTTAATATACCTAACATCCTTTATCGTGCACTTATCTCATGACTTTTGGGGAATTTCACAAATGGACCTAGATATTACTCTAAATCATTATATTTTTTATTACATTCCCCACCTTTCTTAAATGTTACAATTTTCACCTTTTTGTCTAATTGCTTTTAACCTCCTTTATGCATATCTTAATAGCATCTAATGATTGAGATTTTGATAAATCAAATGGGCATAACCATAACGTGAGAAAATATTTATAAAGGTGATGAAATACAATTCTTTATTAAAGGCTAGAGTGACAAATGGTATGCAAATAATAGTGTGTATACTTTTAAGAAGTTGGGTGCTTTTATGGCTTTTTTCATGCTTTAATTAGTTCCTTTACACTTAATTCAATCCATACATATTCTAAGAATAGCAAAATTTAGATTTGAAAGAATCTCATTATTAACTAATCTCACTAATCCTTCATTTTAGTCATAAGCAGAATTTTCATTTATCATATTACACTTAATTCTAATATTATGATGTAATAAGGATTCTACGAATATATTATCAAGTTTCAGTTTATATAAACTATCAGTAAGAATACATGAACCCATAATGACAATATTCCTTTATAAATTGAAATAGATGAATTTTAATGAATCTCGCATCATAATGGTTATATGAATAGTAACACTATAATGAAGTCTTCAAGTATTATGAGAAATATCAATTAAATTTGATTCGAAACATATCAAGGTATTTAATTTACCTTTCTTTTTCTAACCAAACTTTACATTTCAGGTAATTTTTCCAATAGTGTCTAACGTTCTCCAAAAAAGTGACACCTATTGTCGTTTCATTTCCCTCTTTTATCCTTAAGAGAATAAGTAGGTTCTTTCTTATCTTAAATTGGTTTACTTCACTTTTATTCCTTTCTAGCTTTCTTACCCATTAGATTAATGAAGTGACTCAATTTTTCTATCTTGTTTCCTATTGAAAAAGCGTGTTGGTCAATTCATTAACTTCCACTGATTCTTCATAATATTGTAATTAACGTAAAAGGACCCATATTTAGAAGATAATGAGTTCCGAATGAACAACACTAAAGAGGAGTCCTTCACCGTTAGTCTTAGGGTCTTAAATTTTGCTACAAAATTAATCATCTCAATAATGTGCTTTTACATAGTTCATAACCTAGTAAACAACATAGTGAAAAGGCCTTAGGAGATTTTTGTAAACAAATAGATTATCCACCTATGAAATATCCTAAAAAATATAGGAAAAAGGGTTATAACCCATACCTCAAAAGAAATCAGCATGATTATAATGTTATCGAGCATGTGTGCCAACGTCTTCATGACAGCAATGTGGAAGTCTTTTCATTGAACAAATATGTCAAATTTTATTTATTCGAGATTTGTCACTCCATGGATTTGTGGTTTTAAGGCTAAATGCCTATATTGTTGTAAGTATTTCTTTTTTGAAGGTATAAACATGAACTATAATATTTTCATGTCTCTTTCCAATCTTTGACTAGCCATCTTGCATTTACAATGTTGGATTAGAAGTGATGTTGTAGAAATTGATTTTCTCACATCTACAAGACAAAACAATATAATTGAACAATTGATTCCTCTAAAGTATCCATTTTTACCATTGAATTGAGATCAAGTGTAAAACATGTCAATGATTTGCTATGGAGGCAATATGCACCAAACTTAGCCCATAACTATCCAGATAATTATATCTTCAGTATTCTTATAGTCATAGATGACCGTGGATTATATATATATCTAGTGGTTTCATCTTCTCTTTTCTATAGTCAATTTTTGGATGTTACTTAATTTGGTTTAATCACTAGTGTTACAATATATATTTATTTAGCATTTGAGATTAAGGTTAATCTCAGATTTTACTATTTGTTCATGCTTTTATTTTGTGGGAGACTATTCCAAATATAAATTACTAGTTGAGTGGAATTGAGTTGCATTTTTCTTTTATTGTAAGTACTAATTCATCTAATAAAGATACATCCCACTCATCAGAAACAAAAACCAACTGGCCACCAACATAGGAGTAGTCTCCTTAAATTAATTTATTGAACACTTTCTTCTTAAAAGGATCATCAATGATGCTTCAAGGAACAACTTTGTTAGAAGAGTTGATATCCAACAAACTATTTTTGTGGCAAATACACTGTCCCTTGTCGGTGCAGGTACAACCTACACACCCAAGACATATCCCAGAATTCACACAATCAGCCACTACTTTGCAACCCAGATGAACAATTGGCCCTCTTGCCTCCACTCCCATATGTGAATCTGCAATATATCCATTCCATTGTCATATTAACAGTCTGGATTATAATATCAAATTACAGAATATGATATATCACAAAATTGAAATAAAATTGGATAGTGAAATTAAAATGTGTAGCAGTGTTCATTATAGAAAAGGAGGGGGTTATTGCTCACAGCATGCTAGAACGAAGAACCCAAGGAAGAAAGCAAACTTAAATGTAGACTTCTCCATGTCCTTTTTGGTTATAAGGTTATGAACAAAGAGTTGCTACAAAAATGTCTCTCTTTATTAGTCAAAGATGAAAATGCATGGGTTTCTCAACACCCTTTATATGTAGATTGAATTTGTGGTTCTAGAGGATTTTTTTTCCTTAGTTTAGCAGAATGCCATAAAAGGCTAAGTAAATTATGTCATGTTCTACGTACCTAGGCTCGTGATGGCATAACCATTAAAATAAGATTACCAAATGAATTTTATTCAAACCATGACAGAAATTTGTTAGGTATCTAAATTTGTTACCATATGCACCCATTTAATAGGTTTAAGTTCGGTGCACATCATTTCTATATATGGAATCATTACTCTGATGGTCTAGAAAGATTGCAAGATATATATTTTTTTAAATGTACAAACTTTTCTACATTTGAAATCATTATTTTGTGTTCTAGATATATTTCCTTATATTTCCTCGTCCATCTAGACAAATATTTTTGTGTCTATTAGGAGGACCGTTGGGCCCTGAGTTGTATAATTGAGGTAGTTCTCCCCATGTAGGCTCAGCAAAGTATATAGATTGGGCCTCTAAAAGGTTTAGCAAAAATAGAAGCAAGCTTAGGTACTATTGATCGGGGCCTAGCATAGAAAAGTTCGTAAGTTGTTGGGGCGGAGGATTTAGCGTATGGTTAACATCTGTGCCCTTAGCAAAGTATTAATTAACCCGTGTTTAGGGTGCTAATTCCTCTCAGATTCTAGCAGCAATAGTTTTTGTGCATAAGGAGTTCCCTTAACATGATCAACATTATTAGCAATTGGTAAGTCGGAATTACTATCCAATGTTATTTGAATCTTAAATTTTGTGATAGGTGCGCCTTTTGGATTACCAAGTGGTAGAGACATAGCCTTATCTAGAAAGTTACCATTCAAATTCAACTTAATATTTCCCTTCCCTTTTTGTTTGCCAATATTCTTAGTCAAATTGCTACCAATATTCACATTAATCTCCCACAAGACCATACAACATGATCTATCCACAATTGAATTAACCTTGATAGAAGTTTCCTTATTCCTCATTTCTAAGCATGCATCCAAGGACTGAAGCTTGGAGAGGCTTGCTAAGATCAATTTGAACACAAAGACAGGAAAATTTACCTCTCTAAGCAACAAGCATCGAGGCATCTAATTTCACCGTTCTACCAATTAGACCACCAATCACATTAAGGACATCACAATTATAATAGTTAATGAGCATCTTCGTGAATCTTGCCCATATTATAATAGAGTTAATCATCACCTTCGAAGGACAAAATTTTGGAGTCTGTTCAAGAACCATAATGTAATCCTTTGAACAAAAATTTGGCCCTTGATAACCCAACGACCACCACATAAAGCAATTTAGTAATCCTTTGAACAAGTTAACTTGTTATTGAATACTCATTCCCCAAATCAATAATAATAACTTAACCTTAGGCTTCCAAAGATCTTTCAGCCTATGGCACAGATGGGTGAAACCTATTGATTGACCCTAAAGCTTCACAATACGAGTGTTCAATCATTGTTCTCTAATGGCATTCATTTTTCCCTTTGACAAATGAATGTGTGGCCACCCATCCACAAAAGTCACAATAGTATCTTAATCCTTAACCTAAAAGGAGCCCCTAAACCCTTTTGACATTGGATGAAGGCCATTAGACATAATAGAATCACACTAGTCTCCATTGCTTCTGTTTTTTTTTTTCTTCTTTGTACTATAATCATGCAAGTTAGTTTCTTTTGGGGAGAGCACACAAGAACAATTTTCTGCCATCAAAAGGGAAGGGGGAAGGGGGTTCAGTCAAAAGAGAGAGAACCTTTTGATGGTTGTGCCAATCGTTGTTTAGGATTGTATTTTTTTTTTTAATTTAAGGGTTAACAGTCCTAGTCTTGTTTTTGCTAGAATTTAATGATCCTAAGTGTGATGTTTATTAATATAAGTTGAAAATTCTAATATTTGGAACATAGAAACAAGTATAGCATGTTATTTTTATCGCTTGATCTATACAAGTGAAAATGATTCAAAATTCAAATGATCTTAGAATTTTTTCATTATCAATGAATGTTTTTAAAAAAACTATAGTATTGCTGCACTCCAAGATATAAAAACATCGCCACCTTCGTGAAGTTGTTCTGGTCACTAAAAATAGTCATTCAAGTTAAAGGGTATAATATTTTTCATAAAAAAAAAGTAAGATTTGTTGTGTAGGTCATGGGTTGAAAACAATCTAGATGGATTCTTCAAAAAATAATAGAGCATTCCACTTTGAAAAAATAAATTCCTCTCATACCAATGTATACATCTCTTTATCATAAGTAGGATAATTAAGGCTTACTCCACTTAACTTTTCACTAAAGTAAGCAATTGGGTGCCTTTCCTACATCAAAAGAGCTCCAATGCCAATACTTGAAGCATCACACTCAATCTCGAAAACTTTTGCAAGGTTAGGTAAAACAAGTAAGGGTGCAAAACTTAATTTTTCCTTGATACAATTAAAAGCCTTGTCTTGGTCACTACCCCACCTAAAACTCATGTTCATTTTCATAAGCTCAATGAGTGGTGCAACAATGGTGCTAAAGTCCCTAACAAAGTGTCTATAGATACTAACTAGACCATGAAAATTACGCACATCACTAATTGACTTAGGAGTAGGCCAATCTTGGATAGCCCTAACTTTTTCCTCATTAACCTCAATACCTTTAGTACTCATAACATAGCCAAGAAATGTGATATGATTGACACAAAAGGAACATTTCTTGAAGTTAGCATACAATTTCTCAGAACGTAAAACAATTAAAATATAACGTAAATGATCAAGATGCTCTTCTAGCCTTTCAATATAAACCAAAATATCATCAAAATACACAACCACAAATTTACCAATGAATGGACGTAAAACATGATTCATTAATCGCATAAAAGTGCTTGGTGCATTAGGGAGACCAAATGGCATAACAAGACATTTATACAAACCATACTTAGTTTTGAAAGTTGTTTTCCACTCATCTCCCTCTCTCATCCTAGTTTAGTGATATCCACTTTTCAAATCAATCTTAGAAAAGACACACGAACCATGCAATTCATCCAACATGTTATCTAACCTAGGTATGGGGTGATGATACTTTACAGTGATTTTATTGATCGTTTGACAATCAATACACATCCTCCAAGTCTTATCTTTTTTGGATACAAGTAGGATAGAAATAGTACAAGGGCTCATGCTTTCCCTCACATATCCTTTTGAAATAAGCTCCTTAACCTGCCTTTAGGGATGGATGCACCAAGGATGAAATCAATTTAATGCTCAATTCCTCTCTTAGGTGGCAATCCACTTGGGACATAATCAGGGAATACATCTTCAAATTCTTGCAATAAAGCAATAACCACACTAGGCAAAGACGATTCAAATTTTTTAGTGTTAAAAAAAGCTTCTTTGTACAAAAGTATGATCATAAGTTGTTTGGCATAAAATGTTCTTTTGACATCACATTCTTTTGCATAGAAACTTTCTGTTTTCTTCTCTCTCTCTTGTGTCCTCACATTCTCCTTTATTTTCTCTTTTGTCAATCTTCTTTTTTGTTCACTCTCACTTTCAATCCTTGATTGATCCTCATAAGCTTGTTGGGGTGATAATGGCACAAGAGTTATAAGTTTTTTATTCATTACAAAAGAATATCAATTCGTGAAGCCATCAGGCATGACTCGCCTGTCAAACTACCATGGCCTTCCTAATAAAATAGAGCCTACATGCATAAGTATAACATCGCATAAAACTTCATCATGGTACCTTCTGATAGAAAATGACATGAGCACTTGCTTATTTACCTTGACTTCACCAATCTTATTCAACCATTAAAGCTTATATTGCCTAGGATGCTTTATAATAGGTAAGTCCAACTTCTCAACCATGGTTGTGCTAGTAACATTAGTGCAACTCCCACCTTTAATAATCATACTACATACCTTATCTTTGATGAGACACCTCCTCTGAAAGATGTTATCTTGTTGCACTTCACTTTCTTCCTTTACTTGCACATTCAATGCTCACCTTGTGACAAGAGCTAGTCTATTAATTAGATACTCTTCTCTGTCACTTTCACCCTCTAATGATGGCACAAAATCATGATCTGATTCACTTGTAGTTTCAACATCACCATTACCTCACAAGATCATTGCACGCTTATTTGGACATTGAGACATAATGTGACCCCTGTCCAAACACTTAAAACATTTAACATCTCTATTTTTACTTGGTTTAGGGTCAAAACTACCTACCTTCTTGTTAGAACCCACATTCTTATGCTTAGAGAGCTCGACTTTGGACTTGTAATCGGCCTTCTCGTCTTTTTTACCCTAATTCAACTTCCAAGATGAGGTAGAACCCAAGTTTATGGAACCTTTTTGTTTAAATTGCCTTCTAACTTTCATTGCCATGTGCACCATGTCTTCTAATTTCATATAATGTTGCAATTCAACCACATTGGCTATGTCTCTATTTACCCTTTGCAGAAATCGAGCCACGATTGCCTCTTTATCTTCTTCTACATTCGCCCTAATCATGGCAATCTTTATCTCTTTATAGTAGTCCTCCACACTTTTGGTGCCTCGAGTGAGCCTTTGCAGACTTTTGTATAACTCCCTATAATAGTGATTAGGGACAAACCTCCTCCTCACGATAGCCTTCATCTCCTCCCATGTATCAATAAGTTGCTCATGATACCTTTACCTAGCCAAAACAAGTTGATCCCTCTAAATAATAGCATAATCACTAAATTTAACAGTAACAGACTTTACCTTTTTCTCCTCAAAATAGTTGTGGCAGTCAAAAACAAATTCAACCTTCTTCTTTCATTCTAGGTACGCATTAGGATCATTCTTACCTTGGAAGGGAGGAATTGTCATTTTAATACTGCCCAAATCATGGTCATAGGTGCCTTGCCTCCCAAATTCTAACCACAGTAGTTCGATTGTCAAATTCATCATCTTCTACATCATCTTTACGATCACAAGCATGTCTCAATTGGCTTCTTGCTTTAGGAGCCTCATATTTCCCATGCCTCCTTTGCAACTTTGCTATTGTATTAGCTTACTCCTCTGTCCTCTCTCTTATATCATCAAATCTGGTATTCATGCGCTCAAATTGCTATTGCATAGTTTTGATCGTGAAGGACACATCACTAGCTCCCCTTTGAGTTGCACCTTTGTCTTTGGACGTCATAGTATTACTTCTGCACAAAATAATTAGGATACCTCACAGAACACTCCCTCACATGTTTCACTCAAAAGAAGGTGTCACACTCCTTTGTGTTTACACTCTTTATGGCTTTTTCTTTATATGAACTTTCACTCTTGCCTTTTACCACTCATATTTCCCCTTTCAACTATAAAGAACTAAGCAAACTAAATCAAGAGGATTGATTTTGAGTAGAATAAGATAAATGGGGTAGAATTTAACAAATTGGAGAACAAGGAGTAAAAAAAAAAAAACCAAAAAAAAGGATAACAATGCAGATGAATTTAATGAACTTAACTCACAAAAATTAGAATAGGGGGTTAAACTTATAGGACAAACTTGGATGACACAACAAGAAAATAGATGATAGAATTAGAGTTGAGCAAGGAAACTATATTATCATTGTAGCCAATATGACCAAGCTATTCACTTTTATCGATAACTTGAATTTGATGCCTTCTTTCTTTTGTTCCTTTTCTTTTCTTTTTCTCTTTTTTTGTTGCTTTTTTTATTTCTTTTCTTTTGCTCAACACAAAACAATAGTAGAATACTTAGATACAACAATTGGAATTGAAATTAGCACGTTTTGATAGTTATGATCTCAAAGAAACAAGCAAAAGAGAAGGATTGCAAACAAATAGATTAGTGCATTTGAATGGTAATGCACTTAATAGACAAACTAAACAAAAATAAATATATCATAAGGTAGAAATTTGAAGAATGAGTTGATTCAACCTAATTTAGAGTCGGGCTTTAATACCAACTGATGCGGAAAACCCCAAAAGACATGGCTTAGGGACCCAATGCACACAAAGAATCAAAGAATAACTAGGAAAGCTAAATCAGAGTTTAATAACACAACCCCTAGACCCAACATTTGAAGGAACACGAATCTAAGGTATTTAAGAAGGATATGGATGCCACACTTTAGAAAAGAAAGGAATTGGGGGTGATAAGTCAATTTGAATGCCACAAGAAGAAGTACTCTTTATAAGTTCTTTAGCTCTCCAAAAAACCAAAGGAGAAAAACCCTTACTTTCTATTTCGCTCAAAATTGTCTAATTTTCTAGAGCTTACAAGGGGTGCCTATTTATAGGCTAAGAGAGCAATCCTAAAGAGGCACAAATTCCTACTTAAAAAAAATCCTTATTTAGGAGGAATTTAAGGAGGAATTCTTATCTAAGGACAAATTCTTACACAGATAATAAACTCCTAATTAGGAGTGAATGCTATTACTTAGTCTTGACCCATTAGATACTCCAACCATATTAATAAGGTTTGGACTCTCTTTCAAGTTTGAATTTGCATCATTTAAAGTTTGATTGCCTTGAATGTCCTTAATGAGCCCATTTAGTGCCTCTTTCATCTTTTTGGCTTTAGCTCGTGTTATTAGGCCTTTTGAAATGTGCAATGGACCTGTTGCACCCTTTGAGACCTTCTGCCCACCATCTCTAAGGTTCTTATCATTTTCTCCCTTGGTTCTTTTGAGAACTAAAGAACTTATCAAGAGGTATTTCTTCTTATGGCATTCCAATTGACTTATTGCTCCCAATTCATTTCTTTCTTGGAGTATGGCATGCATATCCTTCTTAAATACCCTAGTTTCATGTTCATTTGAATGTTTGGTCTAGGTTTTGTGTTATTAAAATCTGATTTAGCTTTGCTGGCTATTCTTCAATTCTTTGTATGTGTTGGGTCCCTAAGCCAAGTCTATTTAGGGTTTTCCGCATCAGATTGGCCCAAATGTCTCCAATCAACACATTTAGTGCTTCTTTCATCTTTTTAGCTCTAGTTTGCATTATTGGACCTTTTGGAATGTGCAATGGATCTCTTGCATCCTTTGAAGCCTTCCACACATCGTCTCTAAGCTTCTCATTGATTCTCTTAGTTCTTAGTAACCAAAGAGATCTATTTGCCAGTCCTCTAGATAAAGAATTTCCTTTACCTTGAATTTGGCATAAGCTCAATCTCTAAATCCATAAACCAGATCCATTTCCAATCTGCTCCATGGGTTTGATTGCCACCAAGCCTATTTCATGAAGTATCTGTTGATGATACATGCAATCCTTTATGTTATTATAAGGATATGTATCCTCTTTAAGATAAAGTTGTGGGACCTCATTAGGTCTAAGTTGAGCACAATTGTTTTCAATAGTACATAAAAAATCCATGTACCTTGAAAATAAAAGATATGTGATGGATTTATCCAAAGATTGCTCATAAGCATCATCACAAAGTTTATCAACTTCTTTATTTTTTGCTCTTTTAACTAGTGAATTAACCAACTTTACTGGGGATTAGGGTCTTTCTATATGAGGCCTTTTCCTCATTTCTTAGTTTCTTGAAAAAATTCATATGTTAGGAAATCTAGTAAAGAATTAGACTTTCCTTTAATAAACTTTAAGATCAAAATCAAACATAGAAAGTATTTCTTGCCATCTAGCAAAAATTTATTCAGAAGCAATGTTTTTAACATCTTTAGCAAGGATATCCTTTGTTGCCTTATAGTCAATTTTGAAAGAAAATTTTGATTTAACATATCACTTTTAAATTTTTGAATGCAATAGTTAAGATTTCTTTTTTGATAGTAGAGTGATTAACTCTATCTCTTTTCCATACTTTTGAAGTGAAGTGAACAAGCTGTTCTTTTGAGTTAATCCTTTACTTAAGGATTCCTCCATAACCCTTATCTAATGCATCAATTTGAACTATTTTAAAGCCATCAGGATAAGGAAGAGTTAGGCATACTAGTTCTTTTTTCTTCAATTTTATCTTCTTAATTGTCATAGTATGTCCATTTGGAAGGATTTTTCTTTAATCTTTCAAATAAATGATTAGTATTATAAGTTAATTCTTTATAAAATTTTGAGATATAATTCAAACATCCTAAAAACTTTTGCAATTATTGTTTTGCTCTAATTTCATTAAGAAATTTGGAGGCAAACTCTATTACTTAGTCAATAGAAATAATAGTACTATTTTTAATGAAGTGGCCAAGGAATCTGACCCTAGTTTAGAATTAACTGACTTTACTGAAGATTGGGGCCCTTGTATAAGAGACCTTTTACTCATTTCATAGTTCCTTATAAAAATTCTAGAGTTAAGAAATTTGGTAAAGAACTAGAATTTCCTCGAATGAAATCAATATCAAAATCAAACCTAAAAAGTATTCCTTACCATTTGGCAAATATTTTTTTTGAGTGATGTTTTTAACATCTTTAGTAGGGACATCTTTTACTTCCTTACAATCAATTCTAAAAAGGAATTTTTGATTTAACTTATCACTTTCAAATTTTTGAATACATAGCATAATAGCTAGGATTTCCTTTTTAATAGTAGTGTAATTAACTCTAACTCCTCTCCAAACTCCTGAAGTAAAGTGAATAAGCAGTTCTTTTGCTTTAATCCTTTACTTAAGTATTCCTTTATAACCCTAATTTGATGCGTCAATTTCAACTATTTTAAAAGTATCAAGATAAGGAAGAGTTAAACATAACAATTCTTTTATTTTCTATTTTATCTTCTTAACTACTTTAGTATCTTTATTCATCTAATCGAGAGGATTTTTCTGTAATCTTTCAAATAAAAACTTAGCATCATATGCTAAGTTTTTTATAAAAATCTAAAATATAATTTAGACATCTTAAAAACCTTTCTAATTGTCGTTTTTCTCTAATTTCATCAAAAATTTTGAGGCAAACTTGATTGCTCGATTAATAGGAATAATAATGTCATTTTCAATAAAATTGAAGAAAAAACATCATCTTTTTAGCCAATATAGGGAGTCTAACTTGATTGCTTGGTTAATAGGAACAATTGTGTTATTTTCAATAGGAATATAACCTTGGTTTGGAATAACATCATCCTTTTAGCCAATATAAGGAGTCCAATAACATGTAAAATTTGGTTTAAATGTTTAAAATGTTGTTCTATTGTGTTAGAAAATACTAACATGTAATCAATATAAACAATAATAAATATTGCATAGGTATTAAATATTTCATTCATAAACTTTTCAAACTCAAAAGATGCATTTTTAACCCAAAAGGTATGGCATTCCATTTATAGTGTTTGAATGATATTGTAAATGCTATTTTATACTTATCCTTTTCATGAATCTAGATTTGCCAGTAGGAGGAAATGTCCTTCACAAATGTAGATATGCAACACACACACTCTTCATTACAAGTTACGTACAAGTAAAAATTATCAGCTTAAGCTAGATTTATTTTACTTCCCTATTTTAAAATCCAATTTGTCTTGTAGGAGTTATAACCTCTTATGTACATGGAAATAACAAGACCCTAACTTCATGACACTGTAGTAGAAAAAATTTTTCTTAAAAAAAAAAAAAAAAGCAACTGATATTATGAAAAGTGAGATTCATTACAATCATCATGTTATTTTATAATTTTATATTAGATTTACTTTCTTATAAAAACATTCTTCAAATTTTTTATGGTTATTTTGCTAAAAATTTCTTCCATCAATTAATAATTAGTGCTTCAATTAAAAAGATGACAAACATTTAAATGACCTAATATTGAAAAAGAAAAATGGAGAAGCTTTTGGAATATAGCCCAGTCTATCATAACAACAAAATTCTTAAGGGTTAGGGAGGGTTGAAATCCTCATTATTGTAATTTATCAAAATATGTGGATTTTAGTTTCTATGTGCCAAAAATTTTTATTCATCCATACAATCCTAATGATTTTTGGGCAAAAATGTGTTAAGTTTGTTAATGAATAGTAAAAAATTTTCTTCTATATAATCTTCCTATATCAAGAAGAAATGACATTTACATTACGTTTGATGTACTTTCATTTAATATTTACATATAGGCATTAATTTAACAAATCATTAGAATGCACAAAAGTTAATGTTTTTTAATTTGAAGACCAATATAGTTAATAAGAAAGGAAAAATGGATGTGGGCTTCTCCATGTATTTTTTAATCCGTTAAGGTTAAGATAAGAAAGTCAATGTTATGGGGGAGAGAAAGAGAGAGATAGAGATAAAGAGAGAGAGAGATAGAGAGTTATGGTCAATAGTTGTTATGTATATGACACACTCATACAAGTTATACATAATTTTTGTCTTTTATTATAAACTCTTATGGATAGAGATAAAAATAAAATATAAAATTACTCTTTGTCATGACTAAACTTATTTCAATCTTATGAAATTGGTTGTAACTTCTTACATAAGATCCTCAACATGCCAACTTTATCATCCAAAGACATAAGACACTTGCCAATTGCCATTGTTTTGCATGAGATTACTTAGGGTGCAATTGACATAAACATCAATAAGACATTGTTAGCCCCTTAATCTTGGGTTAGTTAGGCCTATTCTTCCTATCCTAGGCTGCTTGCAAGACCCTATGTCCATTCTTTCTGATCCAATTCACCTTGGCTCCATCTATATATGATGTGAATTCCAAAAGATGGGGCTTAGGGACCTAACACACATAAAAATCAAACAATACCAATGAAAGTTAAGTTAGATTTCAATCACATAAACCCCATATCTAATATTCAAAGGAACATGAATCTAGGGTATTAAGAAGAATATGGATGTCATACTCTAGAAAAGAAGGGAATTAGGAGTGATAAGTCGGGTTGAATGCCATAAGAAGAGTTACTTCTTGATAAGTTCTTTAGTTCCCGAAACAACCGAAGGAGAAAATTCTCACTTTTTATTTCTCTCAAATTGTTTGGTTTTATAACCTACAAAGATGTGCCTATTTATAGGCTAAGATAGCAACCTTAAAAGATACATAAATTCCTATTTAAAACAAATTTCTATTTAGGACAAACTCCTATCTAGAATAAATTCTTACTCAAAAAACTTCCACTTTTATAACAAACACTTCTCATGAAAAATTTCTTCACCATGTCAATTTTATGTTTACCATCTAAAATACCATACTCATCAACAAGTATAGGCATCAAATCCAAAGAAGTCAAAGGATTAAAACCATATACAATTTCAAATGAAGAGTAACTAGTAGTAAAATGAACACTCTTATTATATGTAAACTTGACATGTGGTAAACAATCTTCCCATATTTTTAAAAATCATTCGAATAATAGCACACAACAAAGTAGAAAAAGTTCAATTAATTACCTCAGTCTACCCATCAATTTATGGATGTCAAGTAGTAGAAAACAATAGCTTAGCACTTAACTTACCCCACAAAGTCTTCCAGAAATAGCCTTAGAACTTTGTAGCCAATCTGAAACAATACTTTAAGACATGCCATGCAAATGTACTACTTCTTTAAAGAATAATTCAGTTACATTATTTGCATCATCAATTTTATGGCAAGGGATGAAATGTGTCATCTTTGAAATCTGTCAACAACAACAAATATAGAATCCCTACCCCTTTTTGACCATGACAACCCTAGTATAAAGTCCATAGATAAATCAACTTAGGGATGGCTAGGTATGGGTAAAAGGTGTACAAGCTTTGGGGTAAAATTATAGATTTAGCCTATTTGCATGTTATACATTTCTCACATACCCTTTTAACATCTTGTTTCATGTGTGGCCAAAAGCGATGTTTGGCTAAGACATTTAGGGTTTTCCTAACTCCAAAATGACCCATTAGACCGCCTCCTTGAGCTTCTCTTAGAACCAACTCCCTTAAAGAACTCGTAGGCATGCATAAACGATTTTCCTAAAATAAGAAACTCTCATGCTTATAAAATTTCTCAAATGCTAACTTCTCACATGTTCCATACACATTAGCAAAGTCAAGATTTTTCACATATAAATCTTTAATATATTCAAATACTAATAATTTTGTAGTAAGTGTAGAGATAAGAGCATACATATGAGATAATGTATCAATTACCACATTTTCCTTACCTTATTTATATTTAATTATGTAGGAAAAGGCCTCAATCAATTCAACCTTCTTGGCATGTTTTTTCTCCAACTTTCCTTATCCCTTTAAGTGTTTCAAGGATTTATGATCAGAATGAATGACAAACTCTTTGGGTAAAAGATACTGTAAGGGTCTTTAAAGCTCGTACCAATGCATACATCGCTTTATCATAAGTGGGATAATTAAGGCTTGCCCTACTTAGCTTTTCACTAAAGTAGGCAATTAGACACCTTTCTTGCCTTAAATAGCTTCAATGCCAATGCTTGAAGCATCACACTTAATCTCAAAAGTTTTTGCAAAGTTAGGTAAAGCAAGTATGGTCCAGAACTTAATTGTTCCTTAATGTAATTAAAAGCCTTTTCTCGATCACTACCCACTTAAAACCCATGTTCTTTTTGATAACCTAAGTTAGTGGTGCAGCAATGGTGCTAAAGTCCTTAACAAAACATCTATAGAAACTAACTGGACTATGAAAGCTATGTACATCACTAACAGACTTAGGTGTAACCCAATCATAGATTGCCCTAACTTTTTCCTCATCAACCTCAATACTTCTAGCACTTATAACATAGCCAAGAAGTATGATCTAGTTAGTATAAAATGAACATTTCTTGAAATTAGCATACAATTTCTTAGAATATAAAATAGTTAAAACAAAATGTCAATGATCAAGAAGCTGTTTTAAGTTTTTGCTATAAACTAAAATATCATCAAAATACATAACCACAAATTTTCTAATGAATGCATGCAAAACATGATTCGTTAATAGCATAAAAGTACTCAGTGCATTAATGAGACCAAATGGCATAACAAGTTGTTCATACAAACCATAGTTAGTTTTGAAAGTTGTTTTTCACTCATCTCCTTTTCTCATCCCAATTTAGTGATATTCACTTTTCAAATCAATTTTAGAAAAGACACATGAACCATGCAATTCGTCTAACATGTCATCTTACCTAGGTATGGGGTAACAATACTTTATAGTGATTTTGTTGATTGCTCAATTGTTGACACACATCCTCCAAATCCTATCCTTCTTAGGTACAAGTAGAATAGGAACCATACAGGACTCATGCTTTCTTTCATATATCCTTTTGACATAAGTTCTTTAACCTACCTCTAAATCTCCTTTATTTTTTGAGATTACTCTTATATGCTAGCCAATTTAGAAAGGATGCACTAGGGATAAAATTAATTTGATGCTTAAGTCTTCTCTTAAGTGGTAATTCACTTGGAACATCCTTAAAGAATACATTTTCAAAATCCTCCAGAAAAGAAATAACAATAGTAGATAAAATGGGTCAAACTTTTAATGTTAAAATAAGCCTTTTTGTTCAAAAGTACAATCATAGGTTGATTGGCATAAAATGCCCTTTTGACATCGCTTTCTTTTACATAGAAACTTTCTTTTTTATCTCACTCTCTCGTGTTCTCACTTTTTCTCCTCTCTTCTCTATTTTAGTTATCCCTTTCTTTTCAATCTCTCTTTTTTGTTCACTCTTATTTTTAATCCTCAATTGATCCCTATAAGCTTGTTAAGGTGTTAATGGTACTAGAGTGATGGGTTTTTTATTCATTACAAAGGAATATCAATTCTTGAAGCCATCATGCATAACTTGTTTTTCACATTGCTATGATTTTCCTAATAGATATAACCCACACACATAGGTACAACATCACATAAAACTTCATCATGGTACCTTCTAATAGAAAATGACATGAGAACTTGCTTATTTATCCTGACTTTACTACTCTCATTCAACCATTGAAGCTTATATAGTCTAAGATGCATCATAATAGGTAAATTCAACTTTTCAACCATAATTATGCTAGCTAGTTTTACACTTTTTATGGCTTTTTCTTAATATGAACTTGCACTCTTACCTTTGCCACTCAAATTTCCCCTTTCATTTCTTTGAAGAACTAAACAATTTAAATGAAGAGGATTGTTTTTAAATAGAATAAGGTAAATAGGGTAAAATTGAACTAGTTAGAGAACAAGGAGTCAAAAAAAAAAAACAAAAAGAAAAAGGACATCAAGGCAAATGAATTTAATGAACTAGACTCACCTAAACAAGATAAAGAGTTAAACTTAGAGGATAAACATGGATCACATAACAAGAAAATAGATGACAGAATATGGGTTAAGTAAGAAAAGTATATTATTATTGTGGCTAATTTGACCAAACCAATTAAATTCTACAAATAATTTGAATTTGATGTTCTTTTTTGGTTCCTTCTTCTTCTTCTTTTTTTTGGCTAAATATAAAACAATAGTAAAATACTTAGAGACAACAAGTGGAATTAAAAATAACACATTTTGATAGTTATTTTCTCAAACAAACGAGCAAAGTAAGAAAGATTGCAAATTGATAGATTAGCACATTCGAATGGTAATGCACTTAATAGACAAACTAAATAAAAATAAATAAATCACAAGGTAACTAATTGAAAAATTAATTGATCTAACTTAATTTAGAGTCAAGCTCCGATACCAATTGATATGAAACCCAAAATACATGGCTTAGGGATGTAACACACGCAAGAAATCAAACAATACCTAAGAATGCTAAGCCAAATTTCAATCCAACTAAACCTAGAACCAATATTCAAAGGAACACGAACTTAGGGCATTAATAAGAATATGAACACCACACTCCAGAAAAGAAGAGAATTTGGAATGATAAGTCAGGTTGAATGCCATAAGAAGAGTTACTTCCTAATAAGTTCTTTAGTTCTTAAAAGAATCGAAGAAGAAAACTCTCGCACTTTATTTCTTTCAAATTTTCTAATTTTAGAAGTTATAAAAAGGTTCCTATTTATAGGCTAAGATAGCAACCTTAAAAGAGACATAAATTCCTATTTTGATGCAGAAAACCCTAGAAAGACATGGCTTAGGGACCCAACACACACAAGGAATCAAAGAACAACCAAGAAAGCTAAATCAGAGTTTAATAACATAAACCCTAGACCTAACATTCGAAGGAACATGAACCTAGGGTATTTAAGAAGGATATGGATGCCACACTTCAAAAAAGAAAGGAATTGGGAGTGATAAGTCAATTTAAACACCATAAGAAGAAGTATCTCTTGATAAGTCCTTTAGTTCTCAAAAAAACTAAGGGAGAAAAACCCTTGCTTTCTATTTCACTCAAAATTGACTGATTTTTCAAAGCTTACAAGGGGTACCTATTTATAGGCTAAGATAGCAATCCTAAAGCAGCACAAGTTCCTACTTATAAAAAAAACCTTATTTAGGAGGAATTCCTATTTAGGGACAAATTCTTACGCAGATAATAAACTCCTATTTAGGAATGAATGCTATTACTTAACCTTGACCCATTAAGTACTCCAATCATATTAATAAGGCCTGGACTCTCTTTCAAGCTTGAATTCGCACCACTTGAAGCTTGGTTGGCCTGAATGTCCTCAATCAGTCCATTTAGTGCCTCTTTCATCTTTTTGGCTCTAACTTGTGTTATTAGGCCTTTTGGAATGTGCAACAGACCTCTTTGCATCCTTTAAGGCCTTCCAGCCATCATCTCTAAGGTTTTTATCATTCCCCCTCTCCTCGAAAGGATTCATCCTTGAATCATCACTTATATCAAAAGGGGAAAATTAGAAACATTAAACGTTGCACTCATATTATACTCACCAGGAAGGTCTAACTTATAAGCATTATCTTTAATTTATGCTATAACTTGAAATGGACCATCTCCATTAGGTTGTAGCTTTGAATGTCTCTAAGCTGGGAATCATTCCTTGCGTATATGCACCCAAACCCAATTACCAAGTTCAAACACCACCTTTTTTCATCCCTTGTTGACATGGGATGCGTATTGCTCAGTTCATTTTCAATATGTTGCCACACCTTCTCATGCAATTTTTGCACCATGCCAGCCTTGTGTTCACCATCTAAGCTAGCATACTTATCGATAGGTATAAGTACCAAATCTAAAGGAGTCAGCAGATTAAAATCATAAACAATTTTAAATGGAGAGTAACTAGTAACAGAATAAACACTCCTATTATATGGAAACTCAACATACAGTAAACAATCTTCCCATGCTTTCAAATTCATTTGAATAATAACATGCAAAGAGTAGAAAGAGTTCGATTAACCACCTTAGCCTGCCCATTAGTTTGTGGATGACAAGTAGTTGAAAACAATAGCTTAGTACCTAACTTACCCCACCAAGACTTCTAGAAGTAGCTTATGAACTTTGTATGCAGTCTGAAATGATGCCTTTGTGGCATGCCATGCAAATGTACTACTCTAAAGAATAAGTCAGCCACATTGCTTGTATCATCAGTTTTATGGCATGGAATAAAGTGTGTTATCTTTGAAAATCAATCAACAATAACAAATACATAATTCGTACCCCTTTTGAATCGTGACAACCCTAGTACAAAGTCCATGGATAAATCAACCCAAGGATGGCTA